>PVJA010003695.1:8596-27100 GCA_004027025.1 Myocastor coypus
TTTTTTTTTTTTTTTTTTTTTTTTTTTTTTTTTTTTTTTTTTTTTTTTTTTTTTTTTTTTTTTTTTTTTTTTTTTTTTTTTTTTTTTTTTTTTTTTTTTTTTTTTTTTTTTTTTTTTTTTTTTTTTTTTTTTTTTTTTTTTTTTTTTTTTTTTTTTTTTTTTTTTTTTTTTTTTTTTTTTTTTTTTGGTGGGACCAGGGATTGAACTCAGGACCTTGCACTTGACAGGCAAGCAGGCAAGTGCTTATTCTAGAGTTAATTCCCCAGCCCTCTATATCTTTTAATTAGACAATTTGATTCAATTGTCTTTAAGGTACATGTCAAGGGAAACACCTTGCCATAACCATTTTACAATATCTTATTTTTTATAGGATTTCTTTGTGATTATCTATTCTGGTAGAATTTGGGAGGGTGTTGTTGGAGATTGAGTATGACCTTGTACATGGTAGGCCAGCATTCAGCATTCTACCATAGAGCTAAACTTTGCATATATATATATATATATATATATATGCATATATATATATACACATATATATATACATATATATATATATATATATATATATATACATAGATAGATAGATAGACAGACAGACAGAAATCAGACTCAGGACCTTGTACTCGCCAAGCAAGTGTTGTGTCACTGTGCTATATCCCCGGCTCAGCTTTTGATTTCTTTATTATAGCCATTCTCTCTGGAGCCACAGGGAACCTCAGTGTTGTTTTTTTTTTTTTTTTTGTGGGACCAGGGTTGGAACTCACGGCCTTGCACTTGCCCAGCAGGCACTTGTGCCTCGGAGCTATCTCCCCAGCCCCTTCAGTGTTGGTTTAATTTGCATTTTCTAGGTAGAGTTCTGTTAGGTGCATTTGGTGTATGGTGTAATTTTAAAACTTTAAAGATTTTCTTATATACTTCTCTGCTATTTATATTTCTCTGTCTGATAAATATCTAATTTCACGTAACCAATTTTGTATTTGGAAGATCTTGGTTTTTTTTTTGAGTTCTTAATATATGCTAGGAATTGTCCTTTGTCTAAGGAAAACTGGCACACGTTCTCTCCATTCTATAGCTTGTCTCTTTATTGGTGGGTATACACAGGTACTAACTCGCTATGATGAATATGATCGTTATGTATATCAGAAGTGTACAGGTAAAATTAATTTTTAAAAACACCTGCTACTAGCATCCAAAAGAATATTTGAAACAGAGTCCTGCTAAGTTGCCCAGGCTCATCGTAAATTTTTCTTCCTTTTGCTTCATCCTCCTAAGAAGTTGTCTCAAAGTGTGCTTTGATTCCTTGCTTATCAAGTTGGCTTGTATGTTATTAATGCTTGTCTAGTATTTACCATGTAGATTACAACAATACATTCTTATTACAATAATCTACTTAAAAAATTTTAAATGTATTTAGTACAGTGTCTATAGGATCTCAGTACAAAGATCTGTCTCGTAGTGATCCTCCTGTTTTCAGCCTCCCAGCTCTGGGATACAAGCATGTGACACCACACCGGGACCTGGTGGCCAGCTAAGCACAGCTAGGGGCAGGGCCAGCACAGTACAGGGTGCGGGAAATCAAACCTCAGTCCCTGCACTTGCCTAGGGAGCACTGCCCTATCTTGCCAGTCACAACAATCTACTTTTAACCTAACAGCAATTTCACATTATTATAAGAAAGGAAAAAAATAAACTGTAAATATGTTAATGTCAAATTGATTCTTACCACATTTGGATCTTTGCCTCCTATATTTTTACAGTGTATTTTAACATATTGATGTGTGTGTTATTTCCTGAGTGCTTTATTATTTAGTTTTCATGTTAGATTATGTGAATTGTTTAAGTACAGACTTTCATCCTGACCTCTACCTGGTGTGTTCAATGTGAACTGTGGAACTGTGGATAAGACATCTGTTTCCTGCCTGGGCCCCTTACTGGAGTCAGGATGGGCATAGATGCTCTGGAAGCCACAGGTGTGTGGTCAGAACTTTTGGGATCCTGGGCAGAAGCAGCGTGGAAAGATCAGCTTCAATTGGGTTTCCACACTATGGCCACTGAGGGCACAAGACTGCCAAATCCTGAGATGATGTCCTGCAGATAGCACTGAGGTAGAATAAAGCCCAAGTTGCAGTGGGAGGCTTCTTGCTCCCTACATTTGGGGTCCTGGGTCGCAGTAGCAAGACACGGTGATGGGGCCCAGAAGGGTTCACCGGTCTTGTCTATATCTCTCCCTGACACCACAATTGTTCTAGATGCTCCGCCACGTCCCATAGGCTGAGATGAGGCCACTAAAATCTGCTTTTACCAGTCCACCACTGAGTTCTGCATCCAAGTCTGGTGCTAACTACCTCCCAGCAGACACAGGGGTCTGCTGTATGCTGTGCTGCCCAAGGGGAGGGTCATGTCGGTGAAGGCAGTCCATCAGCCACCAAGAGTTATGGTAAGGTGGGCTGCGCATGAATCTCACAGCACAAAGACGTCTACCACCTTAGGAGCACAACCAAGTCCACACCACGGAACTGCCAGTGACAGTTGCCCTCCTGGGCTACACATCTCTGTGTGGTACCCGGCAGGTCTCAGCACTTCTGTGAGCCCTCCCCTGGGGATATCTGTGTTGTCCAGGGTTGGGGAATAGTTGGTAGAGACAGTCCTGTGGCCATCAAAGCTGACACTAATCTGGGCCACATCCTGGCACAGCAATAAGCACGGTTTTGGAGAGGGAGCTTGTGCCAAGGCACACTCCAAGGCTGGCGATGGTGCGGGCCAGAGCCGACATCTGTCCCTTGGTGCAGCTCTGCTGCCAGGTCACGTCTAGCGGCTGCCTGACAGCTCAGTGCTAGCTGAGAGGGAGCTCTTGGTTTCTGTCCGGTGTTGGTTCCCTGTCATGGGCTCTGTGCTCAGCGCCAGGAGAAAGGCTTCAGCTAGCATTCTCGTCGTTCTCTCCGGCGCTTAGCAAGTTTCTCCTCCTCTTGCCGCAGGTTGGAGGAGGGCTGCGGGAAGCAGTCGGCTGCCTGGTAATTCCAGTCTGAGGGAGCATTCACCCGAGCAGGGCTGAACTGGATTTCAAGTTAAGTCCAGGATGTGAATTATTTTCCCTGTAGAAAAACTCCAGTTTCTTTGGAGTATGTAGAGGGAAACACCGACAACCTTTGCCTTTCGCCTTTTTCAATGTACTTTTCCTTATTTCACCAAAAGCAGGCACTATGGCTTCCTTAGCTCTGGTCAAGGCGACGTGGTTGGTCAGCAGCCTTGGGACTGCTAAGGTTATGGGGACACAGCTGCTGGAGGGTTTCAATAACTTAGAAAATTAATTTTTAATAGAATCTTACTTGGGGTTTGAATTATATTAAGATAATTCAATTATTTAATTCATAATATATGAATTTACTGTTATATTGAAAATACCGATGAGAATGCACTCTACTTCATCTCATTGCTTTGTAACTATGCACTGCACTTCTGATATCACTATGAACCATGCTGATTACTGATTCAGGCTGAAATCTTTGACAGGTGAATTTAAAATTACATTTACATGACATTTTAGAGTTGTTCTTACAACAAAAGCAACGGATCATACATGTACATATACTTGACCTAGGATTTCAAAATGATATGAATTTTTATAGTACTTGAATTTTAGGCATAAGCTATTCCAAATAAATGGGCTAATCTTTTACTCAGATAAAAGGATGTATTTTTTTCAGCCTATAAACATATTGCTGCTTTTAGAGGAAATCATTGTCTAACTTCAGAGGAATCATGTAGCATTTACCAAGATATTATATATGCAACTGCTAGCCATCTGGGAAAACTCTGATTTAATTTTTCTCGCTGAGTTGGAACTGCTGAAGTGAGCATCCCTGATTCCAATGGCATAAGAAGACCTTGTAACATCTGCCGTGAATTAAGGAAGTTTGCAATATTGATGGGAGAAAAATGCAATTCGGGATCTATCAATTATCTATCCTGAAAACTGACTGATGTCTGCCAAAAAAATTTAACTGGTTTCATGTTGCTGGATGTCATATTTTGCAAGCTGGTTAGATTTTGGTTTTGGAATGTAAAAATCTGACACCATTTTAGATTTAGATAGGAACATTGTGAAACTTCCATGTGACTTCTTTATTTTAAAGGCAGGACCTAGAAAATCAGCTTGATACATCAAGGGACACAGCACTGAGAAGGCATAAGTGTTTCTAAACTAAAACTCCATCTCCTCTGCCTAGTAATCTTTTATTATATAGTGTTATCACCTAGTCATGTCCCTTAATTGAATAATTTCTACAGAAAAGGTGCAAGGAATTGAAGATGCAGCTCAGTGGCTTAGTTCTTGACCTGAACAAGACCTTGAGTTCTACTCCTGGTACTAAAAAAGAAAATAGAAAAAAAAAAAAAAATGGAAGCATTTCTCTAAGGTAAAAATAGCTTTGAGAGTTTTCTCACAGCACAGGCTAGGGAGATAGCTCTGCCATGTCAACACCTGCCTGACAAGTGCAAGGACCCAGGTTTGATCCCCAGTACATGTCATGCCAACCCCAGGCTGAGCTACCCATGAAACTAGGCATGATGGCACATGCTTGTAATCCCAGCACTGGGGAAGCTATGACAGGAGGATCACTATGAGTCTGAGCTGCATAGGAAGACCTTATACCATATAAATAAATAAATAAACAAATAAATAAATATTTAAAAAAAGAAATCGCTAAATAAAGGTTTCTCACAGCAAAAGAAAAACATCCAAGTGAAAAGACAACCCACATATGGGGAAAATATTTCATTTAGTTATCTCTCACACAAGGGACTTCTATTTGGAGCACATAAAGAGCTGAAAAAGTCAGACCCCCAAAATTCAAAGACCAAATCAAAAGTTGGCATCTGAGATGAACACATACTTCTCTAGTGAGGAAATACAAATGGAAAATAAATGTATGAAAAAATGTTCAACATCACTAGTCATTCAAAAGATGCAAATTAGACCAACACTGAGATTTCCTCTCACCTCAGAAAGAATGGCCATCACTAGGAAATCAGCCAACAACAAATGCTGGAGGGGCTGTGGGGAAATAAGAACTCTTCTCCACTGTTGGTGGGAGAGTAGACGGGTACGACCACCATGGAAATGAGTGTAGATTTCCTCAGAAAATTAGGATGGGAAGTCCTAGTCAACTCAGCTATTCATTTTCTGGGTATCTTCCCTGAAAAATTAAAAATATAATACCACAAAGATATATGTGCACTCATGTATATAGCAGCAGAATTTGTAATCTCTAAGTCTTGGGAACCACATAAGTGCCACTAAGCTGAGGAATAGATAAAAAGATGTGGTATTTTTATACAACGGAGTACTGCTCAGGCACAAGGAAGGATAAACTGGACACTGGCACAGAGAGAAGGATGAAATGTGAGACCACGCTCACAAGCGAAATGAATCAAACTCCATTGTCTAAACATTGCATTGTCTCCTAGTGTGAGGAACTGAAAAAGTAAATAAATCCTCATTGTACAGTTGATATTGTGAGACGGGAAGAAATTGCTCAGAAGGAAAAAGGAACTAGGATGAATGAAAGGAGAAAGGACTGGGGGAAAATGATAGCAGTGCACGTTGGTGATACTGTTACTGTCACCTAATTCCTTAAAATTGTGCTAATATTGACTAAAGAAATGTTTATTCCCGTGTCTGTGCCCTGAGCAATTACTTTAAAGAGAGCAACATGTAATATATTGACTCTTATTATTCTATTATTCAGATACGAAATTTTGTTTTATCTTTTTTCCATAAAATAAAAAATAGCTTTAACTTGGGCCTCGCAATTTGCCTCTGGAAATTTGTTCCACAGGGAGGAAACTCTTGACAGCCAAAAAAGAGATGTTCTCTTTAGCACTGTTGATGGTGTCTCAAAATTGGAAACTGTGTTTCCATATTTATATTAGGTTAATGGGTGAATAAGTTGAGCTATCGTCATACTATAGAATATTTTCAGTGTATTATTGAGTGAATTAGAATTACACTGGGTGAGTTGGAGGAATTTTTAAAGCTGCTATTGAATGCGGATAAAGAGATACAGAAAAATATGCACACTATGACACGGTTTTTGTAAGGCAATAATGAAAGTGTGACTTTTCTAATATGCACTTGTCTAGAATTACAAGTCAGAGGAAAACACAGAACCTTCACTGGGATATGAAAAAGCTGCATCAGGTGTGGCAGATGCAGCTGTGATAGGATAACGACAGGGAGAGAGGAATTCTTTCAGAGGCGTGCGATTATCTTGTTTATGGAAAGTGCTACATCTGTTAATATTTGAAGAGGTGCATGAAAGCATCATTAGGAATGCTAGAGGACATTGTCTTAAGGTAGCATGTTTGCAAGGGACTTTCCCTCTGTTTTTAGTCGTAGTGCTTTCAATTGATTTAAAATAGGCTTTTTCTACTTACATAATTACGAAAAATGTGATCTATCAACCTTGCGATGAAGAAACTAACTTTGAGAGCCAATGGATACAAATACTGCAGAGATTTACAAAGTAAATAATTATTACAAGCTGAAGATGTAATAAACTAATCTGCATTTCTAATGGGAATTAGAAATGTGGGATATTTGGCTCTTTCTTAGACTTTGCAAGTGAGAGGTACTATCTATTTATAACTGGGTGGCTGCTCAGAACTCAGTCGCTGAGTGACTCTGCCTCTGGTACTCAGGGCCTTCCCAAGGAATCTGTTAAGAGAGTTCAGTTGCTTTTTGCCCAGTAGCAGAGTGGACCAGCACTGTGGATGTGGAGGTGCAATCTATATATTGGCCATGTTGGCCTTCAGCTGACATTGTTTCATACATCTCATTATTATTATTACTACTACTACTACTACTACTACTACTACTACTACTACTACTACTACTATTATTGCAAAGGTCTTATTTTAGAAATCCTTGGGAAACTATTGCAATGTTCTGTTCACTATTATCTATTCTCCACACCTATTAAATCCAGCAAGAATAGCTTAAGTGCAGGAACTATTATTTCAGATCACTCACATCTTGTTACCTTGCTTTTGATATTAGTAACAGGTACACTGCTAGTATAATGAACACAAAATTTATAATGCTAAATGAGAATTAAGTGAGTACTAAACACATCTAAATACCTAGATCGTAATCTTTTGCGAGTATTCTTTGGACCTTCAGATTGCGCTAGAATTTCATGTCCTACAATGCCACAAGGAGATAAACAATTTTGTCTTTATTTGGAATTATAGTTGTGCTGCCATTGGGAAATGCTGACTTTGGGCTATTACTGCTGTTGAGTTCTGTTCTCCTAATTTTTTTTAAACTTACATTATCTTGACACTAACATTTGGATTTTTTTTTTGCAAAAGTGAATTGGGCTTATAATTTATAGTTGTAACATTAATTTTCAAGGACTATTTTTAAATTATTAATTGTGTTTAAGTGATACAGAAGTCAGATTTCCAATAGATTTGTTCAGATTTTATAGAAACTTTTGTGTTACAGTATTTGTATTTTTACAAATAATTTTATTTTTAGTGTTTACAATAATGTATTTTGAAATGTTTGATGACTTAACAGATTATGTCCTTTCACAGACTTTTCATTTATCACTCCAAGCATGCTAAAAAAAGAATAGCTAAAAATGAGTACTCTACAAAGACTTTCTTCTTGGCTTAATGCGCCACAATGTGCAATGTTTTTATTTTTGAAAAAACACTTAGTTATATCAGTTTAAAATTGTTTGTCCATGTGGCTTTGATGTAGACCAATGTACAATCTGTATTTGAGTTGTCTTTGGCCACACTGTGCTATTCAGTTAAGCTGGTTTACAAATTCCTCCAAATTTCATGTCGTAAGACAATTTAGTCATGTCATCAGGTATGATGAGATCCATGAGATCTCTTGGTAAGACCTACTAAAAACTGTTACAGAAAACTAATTGTTTGCCATTTTCTTCACAGAAAAAAAAAAAAAAAGTCATCTTTGTGGCTAAGCAATTCAATCTAATCGTCTGATGTGAAATCTGCACATTATAAACACTGGAGATCTTAGCCTTAATCATTAGTCATATTTGCTTTTTTCTCTTTCTTTCTTTCTTTCTTTCTTTCTTTCTTTCTTTCTTTCTTTCTTTCTTTCTTTCTTTCCTTCCTTCCTTCCTTCCTTCCTTCCTTCCTTCCTTCCTTCTTTCTTTCTTTCTTTCTTTCTTTCTTTCTTTCTTTCTTTCTTTCTTTCTTTCTTTCTTTCTTTTTGTGTATTTAGGGCAGTATTGAGGACAGTCTACAGGGTCTACAAAGTCTTACCTGGTAGAGCGGACTCATAGTGATCTTCCAGTTTTAAGCCTCCCAAGCGCAGGGATTACAGGCGTGGGCACCATGACCAGTCTCAATTCTGCCTCAGTGTGCCCTGCATTCTGGGCCGGCAAGGCATGCTGGCGATTGAACCCCAGCTGCTGTGCTCTGCCTAAGCAGGCACTTTAGTCTGCTCAGCTATCAAGCCAGCCCTGCATTTATTTTCAATTATGTTTTGAAACCTCTTAAATAGTTTGAATTCCCAAATTACTTACTTGAAAAACATAATCATGTTCTATAATCTGCACATCTCTTCTACTGCAGCTTAGAATTACAGCTACAAGCACAAGATTTCACACAGTGACATAGGAAATAGAAGCAGTGAATAAAAAAAGTGGAAAGTTATAGTTTGTATTTTCAAGTCATCTCTATTTGTCTCAGATTCCTTTACTAGCTTTATGTAACTTTAATTTTAGATTTTGAAAATTTTCACAAATATTTTCATACCCTTCAATAGTTCAAGCTCCAGCAAGATCAACGCTGATATACATAAGGATACCCTTGCTCACTAATGAAAAACAACTGGGGTATGCTCGTGAAGGGAGCCTGCAAATTTGTTCTGGAATTAGGGTATCCAGTACATTTCATTTTTGTTTTAGATATAATCATAATTTATTTAGAGCAGGTTATTAAATAAAAAAGAACAGGAATATTTTGGTAGAACTACTTAATATGCATTATTTGAGGTTAGGCACTGTAGCACATATTATAATTACCTTCAAGATAAACTATGTTGGTCAGTTACACATTAATCTATTCCTTTTTCCAGTAAACAGAATATCATTAATTTCTTTCTAACCATTATTAATTTCTTTCTAACCATCAATATTTTTTTAACCACTGCCAGTTTTCTACTAAGAAGTAAATTAAAATTTCCTAACATTTAAAAAGAGAACACAAGCCACATAAAACTCAAAATGGCTTTGTATAACCGTAATAAGTGGCTTGGCTTGCTTTAATTAATTTGATAAGAAAGGGTCAATTCAGTGATAGGTTAATTTAATTAAAAAATTAAGCTACATTATTAGTGGCAGCATTTTTTTAATTTTATATGTGTGCAAGTTACTATTTTTCCAAAGGCTTACTCCTCTTCCCTATGGGCCACTGCACATATAATCTAGATTACAGTTAATGATGAGATTACCACAGAAGTGGAAGGATCATTTAGCCCTGGAGCAGGACCGCTGATAATTAAGTATTTCCATTGAGTGGCAGCTGGCTGCAGCAGCGGCCCGAAGCTTCTCAAGCCTGCCTGGATACATACTCACAGCTCGCAGGCCATAGCTCACGTGGGTGAGACCAACAGGAGCCGGCAGCAATACGGATCAAGAGTCCCCTTAGCTCACTGACCTATAAGTCGGTCCATAAAATTTGGGGAGTTTGTTTGCCAGCCAGAGCTAACAAAAAGGTAAACTTTGAACAATAACTAAGACTTGGGTAGATTTCAGGATAAAGACTGTATGCAGGAAAATGCTATAAACTGTGGCCAGAGGACAGGTGATGGTAGATGTCAAACAGTACCACAGTATCTTGTGGTTAACTCAAACAGGAGGCAGAATCTCTGTCCCTACCCTGTCTATTCGTTACAGCCTTCATGACTTCTTTAAGTGACACAGTGGGACAGACATTACCCCAAGGCTGCTGAGTCGAGGCTGTTGGGTTTTGGCCTACTTTCTGACCTTAGACTCTAGAGGAAGCTAGGCTGCTCTGGTGGAGGATGAGAAGCGGGAGTTCTACTTGCATGTGTGGCGATCAAAGTACTTAGGGAATGCTTAAATTAAAACAACTTATTACAGAAAATGAACATTGCTTTTATCGCTCCTCCAAACTCTTTCCTCGTCTTGGACTCAGTCTTGTCCTCATTCTTAACTTCCGGAGCCAATGCTGCCCGTCCTTCCTTGGGTCTCTGTGAGATGCAATCCAAAATCAGCTGAGAGCGATGACCAAGTGGCACTCTGAGGATGGGCAGGCTCGTGAGGAATGTGCCACCTTCCTCACTGGAATTGATACCATGTAACTTGTGGACCTTTCTCAAGTTCAAGATGGCTGTTAAAGTGTGAGCATTTTCATTCAACTCCTGACCCTGAGCCATGAACAGAGGATTCACAGGATTGCTTTTGAGAGTAGGAAGAACGTTGGATTAACTGTTCAGAGTGAGGAACAGTTTGAGGGATTTTGATGGGAATGTGACTTTATTACAATGATTTTTCACTAAAAATTCTCTGCATCTGTGAAGCACTTTGTACAATTTATCACCTTGAGGTTAATTGCCAGCTAATTATAGATACAGAAGGGGTTCTCACCAAAAGCAGCCCATGAACTGCAGCTGAACCCAGCACAGACTGCCAACCCGGGATCACTAATCCAACTCATTTGAAACCATTGAATTTCTGTAAGGTTTCTTTTGGGAAGGAAGATAATGACAGATTATACAGCTCTATGTTCAGAATAACTAATCCTTGATTCCTTGTATATGCTTACAAGAGATGTACTAATATGCTTGTACTAATTGATCCTGAAACACAAAGCTCTTTCTGCTATAAAAATCTTTATATCTCAATGTCTTAAAATCTAAAAATGAAGATCAGTGGATGATTTATTCAGAATTTTAAAAGGAGAAAATAGGGCTGAAATGTATTGTGTTATTTACTATAATGTTCTATCATCATAATTAATGCTCTCTAAATCATGGTTAAATTTTCTTCAAGACAGTATACTCCTTTGGTTTCATAGAATATGTAAGGCATGTAATAAAGAAATAAGATAATTTTAAGAATTGTCAGATTACTTTACTTTTTACTAGTTGCATAACTAACATGGAATAATGAGCTTAGTTAAATTCAACTGCACATAAGCTTTTCTGCTAATGACATAGCTGGTTAATAATTGAAATTTCTAGCTGGGTGTGGTGGAGCACACCTGCAATCCCAGCACTCAGGAAGCTGAGGTAGAAGGAGCACAGAAAGCTCAAAGTCAGCCTGGATAACAGAGTAAGTCTCTGTCTCAAAAATTCCACTTTTTAAAAATTCTAAATTTCTAAAGTTTTTTAAAATATGTTTTACTAGCATAAAGCTTATCATAATGAAAAGTGGTTCAAATGTCTGGTAAACTAGAATAGGAGCTCTAGAAGGAAGAGATCACACTAAATTCATGTATTTGTTCCCTGGTTAGTGTTGTACATGTCATATTTAATCATTAAGGGTCTTCACAGGGGACAGATGTATTTAAAGCTTTCCCAAGGTTGATACATATATCACATTTTTATTGGGTAGCTTCACAGAACAAAGAAAAGCCCTAAGTATGAGAATATAAAATTTTATCATCTTACAATTAACTTGATAAATATTTTATTTAACACACATATAATTTTATGAAGAAGATAATGCTAAATGCTAGGATGGTGAGCAAACTAAATAACATTACCCTGCAAAAAATTACAGCTTAATAAAGGAATAAATGTGGAAGAGAATGGAATTTTTGGTCTTAGTTTCTGTTCTATTTAATTGCATTTTAGTGTTAGAAAATCGCCTCTGGAATAACAACCATTCTCTCAAAACATAAAAAGTCACAAAGAAGTTAGAGAATTACCTCAATAAAACTGAATATTCATTCTTTTTCTCAAAATTTTTTTTATGCATTTGGTACAGGATTTCACTACACAGCTTAGACTCACAGTGATCCTTCTGTTTCGGCCTTCCCAGTGTTGGGATTATGAGTGTGCACGACCACTCTGAGTCTCAGCGGCTGGCTCAGTGCATCCATCTGGAGGCAGGTCTGGTGTGGCGTGTGGTGCCAGCGATTGAACCCCAGTCCCTGTGCTTGCCTTAGTCCACTGAGCTGTCTCACGGGACCCTGAATATTAATTCTTCACATTGTATCGATCAGATGCAACTTTATATGCTTCCCAGAAGACTGCAAGCAAGATATAAACTTACATAAGCACATCTACTTATGCCAGCAAACATGCAGTTCATCCCTGGGTTTAATCTGGAAAACTTTGACAAATAATTGTGTTGGGTATATTAATTTGATATAAAAGAAGCCATGTAAAATCAGTCATTCATAGACCTTTTATAGATGATAGATGATCCATCTCTGAAACAGCATTACTCCTGTTTAGTAATATTAAAGGAAATGGTCTTAACCACGAGGTGGAAGTTTGCTTGGAGGCTTTAGTAAGCAAACTTCAGCATCGTTCTCTGCCTCTACGCTCAATGTGTTTTTGCTTCTGCGGCTTGTTCATGCTTTGATTCAAAATTCCTTATTTGTATTTAAGAAGACTCTTTCATATCATTTGATTTTGAAGTCTGGTCTCCATTTCCTGCATGGGGACCTTTACTTGAGCTTCCTGAAATACTTTTCCCACTACTTTTCTCACACATTAGTTTACATTTCTTTCATTTTATATTCCTTTCCTCCAGGATTCCTAGTTTCTTAAGGTAGCACTTCATCTTAACTTATTCACATATTTCCCATGGATGTTTGCTATTTCAGTATTAAAGAATCCTTCATTCCTGGATCCTTGAGATTGAGAAATTCATTAAGAAATGCTCTTTACAGCTGTCCACAATTCATGAAAGACAATGCTAGAGCACTTCCTAAGTTTTCTAACTCGGTCTATTCCTTTTCTCTTATATAAGGCATATCAGAGAAAGTGAATAATGGTCCAATAGACATTTCTAAAATGTCTTTTGCTAGTTATTAATTTTAGCTCCCTATATTGTGATATGGTGAAAATATAGTTCATGAAAGAAACTAGGGGTTTCGGTGGAGGTAAAAGCTAAACACATTGTAACATGTATGTATCTGTTAGAATTTAATATAAACTACATGCATGCAGAAAAAGAGAAACTGTGAAGTAAATATAGAATTTCAAAAAAGTCTTGGGAATAAGTGTTTTTCAAAACCAAACCCTAAGATTAATGCTCTGAGAAATAACATAGTACTCAATCTAAATTGAAACATATCAATAGTATTTCAAAATATCAATCTTCATCACATTTGCTTATAAATATGCCAAAGTTTATGTGGCATTATATAATATGGACAGTTTTATATCTGAAGGCTTTCAAAGATTAAATAAAAAATATTCTTTTCTACATATTTCTAATAAGGTAGAAGTTCTAGAATTAATGCTCTAATTATATGACACATTTTATTGCTCTGTTAGTAAAATTATGTGTTCTTTATGCATAGGGCATTCTCAGAGTAGTAAAGTGTATAGGACATATCAATATTTTTCAACATTATGAATTAGGATCAATTGCATTTTTTTTCTTTTAAGAATGTTCATGATTATTACTTATGAAAACCTGAACTTTTAGTGCAACACTAAAATATTTAAAGTTTAATTTGAAGTAAAATGAACAAAACTTAATCACTGATATCCACAGAAGGCAGCAACTTTGGTCTGTTATGGAGTTTTAAAAAATTTTTCGTTCTGGTATATTCAGTGCCTGTTTTGGTGCCCTAGGTCGTCTGGTGTTTCTGCAGTTTACACACGTCCACCTCCACTGAGCAGGCGTATGTATTCAGCCTTCACTGTGCACCAGGTACTGTGCTGAGTTTAGGGGAAAAGATGTTCCTAACTTCTAGACTTGTCAGAGCTAGAAGGGAAGCGAGGAGGTGCACTGGGGGTTTGATCAAGGGGAGGCATGGCGGGGAGGATGGGAGCTCGGGAGGGATGGCAAGGTGAGTCTTGACGGAAAGGTAGTGGTGTGCACAGGTATAAGTCATGGGTGAGAGTGATCGACCTGTGGAACAGGATTTGGAGAAAGCTATTAGGTTTTGTAAAATAAAGCTCAACTAGCACATGGCTTCCCTTATGCAAATAAGAGAGACATTCACACACTTCCCCAAATAACTTGTGTTTTTATAACAATATTTCAATATAAATGCTAATTTGTTTCATTTACACTAGTAACTTATTTTAATTTATTGTAAGAAATTTGTATCATTACGTTTCTGTTTTGTAGGAATCCTTTAGGTTTATGTCTTGTCCTTAGTAACTTCTTTGAAGATAACCATACACAGTGAAATAACTATTGCTACTCTTATTATTTACTCATGGAAATTATTTTATTTTGTCATAAGAAGAAAGTAAGCCAAGTTGAAAGAAAATGGTAGATGATAAAATGGACCTAGGTTGGAGCTAGATCAAGGAGGATGTGTGTTTATATGCATGACTTTACCTAACTGAGACGAAAAGGGGTAGTGCAACAATACTTGCTTCTTGAAAAGATCGTAAGATTTGTGTCTTCAGTCTAAAGGGTGGTGAACTGGAAGCACTATGAATTAGTGCTGAGAGCTGGATATTAATCCTAGGAATGCGCAAGAGGACTCGGTAGATTCAGGACTGAATTAGCAGAATTTAGGAATTACTGAATGTAAGGTTGAGGAAGATAAATGAATCTGAGATTTTTCAACTGTATGACTTGAAAACTGAATTTTGGTTGTCAAAAAATTCACATGAAACACCAGCAGGGCAGTAAATACATTCTCACAAATAAGGTATAATTTTTGTACTAAGTAAGATGTAGATAATAATTAACTTTAGAAGAGCTGGAACCTTCTCTCTCTCTCTCTCTCTCTCTTTCTCTCTCTCTCTCTCTGAGACAGGGTTTTATTATGTAGTTCAGACAGGTGTTGAGCTCACTTTGTAGCTCAGGCTAGTCTCAGACTCACAGCAAGCCTTGTGTCTCAGCCTCCTGAGTGATGTGATTACAAGCATATGCCACTATGCCTGGCAAGGCCTGGAATTTTACACTCTTGAAGTCTTTATCTTAGCTCTAGGTCTTAACACGAATTAAGATATTTTACCACAAATCCAGTTCCAGTTTCAGATAATCTTTTTTTTTTTTAGAATTTTATTTATTTTATTTATTCTTGTTTCAGAATCTTTATTTGTTTATTCATTCATTTTTATGGCCGGCTCAGCCCGTCCTGAGGGCAGGGCTGGCACAGCATGTGGTGCCGGGGATCGAACCGTGGTCCCTGAAGCCACCCAAGCTTTCCCAAGCAGGTGCTTTAGACCACTGAGCCATCCTTCCAGGCCCCCAGATAATCTTTTAAAGAGAGGAGTTGATAAAAATGAGCTCACATACTATGAAATGATACAATTACAGCAACCAGGAAAGTGAACGGGAAAACACACCCACGGAACATCTGGTCAGGCAAGTGTATAACAATATTTTTAGATGCTTTTCTAGTGCACTTTCAGTAAGTTTTATGAGACCATTTTAAACAATTTGACAATTTTATCTTCCTGACCATATAATTTTAGTGCTTTAATAATGGCCAAGTAACATAAACACAGGCTTATTGGTGCAACTGGAGGGTGGGAGATTGCGCAGCAGAAACTAGACTCTGTCTTTGCTTTTAAGAAAGCCACGTTGAAAATTTACAGGTACACTTATTCCTTCCTAGCTCTACTTTGAAACAACAAACCAGAACTGGAATATCATTTAGGGGAATGAGGT
Organism: Myocastor coypus; assembly: GCA_004027025.1. Classification (NCBI taxonomy): domain Eukaryota; kingdom Metazoa; phylum Chordata; class Mammalia; order Rodentia; family Myocastoridae; genus Myocastor; species Myocastor coypus. The sequence continues at coordinate 24,427 of PVJA010003695.1, forward strand.
TATAAACACAGTAACCTCCCAGGGGTCCAGCTGGCTGTGCCTTGCGGAGCTCCGCCCCTTCTGCGCCCTTCCAGGGACTCAGTTCCGTAGTTCTACCCTATCTGACACACAGTGTTGGGGGAATTGAATAAATGATGCATGAGAGAAGAAGAGTTAAAAGATCCCTTCAAGACTTAAAGTGTTGCTTAGTCATTGCAAGTTAAATTTTGCCTTGGGCTGACTGCATCTTGACTGCATAGGTTTGGAATTGCAAGCTAGCTTGGCCTGTAAGCTTGGCCTGTAAACAAACTGCAAGACCGAGAATTATTTCCTCCACGGAATAGCTGCATCCAGTCATCCCAGGCTTTTGGTCACCATGAGCACAGGTTTCTGTTCTCCTGCCTCTACGCTATCCTGCTGCTCACACGTGGTCAGGGCTCTCTGAGCCTCTCTGGTTCTGAGTGCTGTCCTGTGTAGGGACAGTTCTTTGACTAAGCAATTTCCCTTACATTTATTTGCCTACAGCTTCTCTCTTAATACCCTTAATAAATATCTTGAATTTATTGTAAAATAATTAAACATTTTACAGTCTGACTTGCAAGGCTCACTTAGAAATTGAAACATTTTGGGACAAGAAATTGTTCATGATTATAACCATAAATATTTAAGAACAAAAGTTACAGAATGTAGTGTCAATATAAAATCATAACAGAAATGTATAGGAATGAGTTATTGCTGATGAATATTTGAAAATCTTATTACAAATAAAAATGATTGATCTTATTACAAATAAAAGTGATGTATAAATTTTAAGTGGATGAGAATATTTATAGGATGATGTAATTTGATATTCCATGTTCTGAGGAAGTAAAGGTTCAGTTTATCTTGCTAACTTGTTTTAGAGTTGTTGCAGATTTTACAAAAGCTGGCATGTTTACAATCAGTACCAGTTTGAAAAACTCTTTTAAACAAGTGTTTAATTTTAGGAAAGTTGGTGATCACTCTGAATTGCACTGTTTTCTGTCACAGAATCCCTGTGACTTAGGCTACGTATGCTGCGTCAGTGAAATAACAAATTTGGAAGCTCTAAAGCAATCCCTTGCTGGGTTGTCTGCAGTTAGTCAATGGACGAGAGCCGGTTAGATTACTCATGCCTGACTTTAGAGTGGTGCCAGGGATGACATTTACCATTTCACTTTTCATAGGACAGGTTTCAGAAAACAAGACGAGGGGTCCTCGCTGCAGCAAGAACCTGGCCCTTGGAACACCCCTGCGCACTCGGCAGCCTTGGTCCGGTGAACCTCCTGTGCCAGAGGGACTTCCCAGGGGACACTGCTGAAAGCTGAGCTCCAGGTGCACTCTCAGAACCCAGGGAGGGAGCGCTGCAGGGGGCTGTAGTCTGTGCGCCCAGCAGGTGCTCTGCCTGAGGAGGCCTCTTCATTTAGAAAGCCATAGTGCTAACTTTAGCCCATACAGAGTCAATTGGATATTATGCACTTATTCAGTCATATACTGACTCATTAAATTGTTTGTGGAATGTAAAGAACTGATAAAGTTTTAGTATTGAATAAAAATGAGTCTTTGTCCAGTTGGGCAGGGATCATAATGCTAGAGTCAAGATTCTCTGATTACTACTTAACAGGGCTGGGGAGAAGGCTCAGTGGCATAAGCTTCTGCCTGATTACTATTTAATAACATACAGCTACAATAGCCTCTTTGATGGTGACTTAGGTAACAATATGGTTTGGCAAATAGCAGCAAGAACAACTGTGGCAACCCACCAGGGTGGCCAAGGGTCTCATTTCTCCAAGTATAAGCACATTCTCATAGATAAATTTTACTTATTTGTTAGTTAAAAAACATCTCAAGAAGAATACAGAACTATAGTAACCTAGTCTAAGTTCAATGTGTGGAGTATAAAAATAAATTCGGAGAACAACAAACTTCCAAGAGAAAAAAATTAAATGGAGTCCTAGGTGCAGGTAAGTAAGAATTTCTGGAATTAGCAAACTAGAAGCATATTTAATATTTGGATTTTATAATCTAGGTGAGAAAATCCTACTGAAGTTTCATGGGCATTTCTGTCCTCATTCCCTTCTTTCTCTAGCTCAATAGCTTGAAACATTCTAGCTAAATCCCAAGAGAATGGGACTTTTATTTCTCTCAGAGACCACAAAACCTAGGCTCTTGATCTCATTTTCCTCAGCGTGGCCCAGAACTAAATTGTCTACCACTGTCCAAAGCTTTATTTTTCTTTCCCTCTTCTCAAAAATTAAATAACAACAACAACAACAACAAAGACTTGTAACTTAGGACCAAGAAACTGCAGCAGCATACTGGTGGCCCTGTGCATCCAGCACGGTGCCATGGAAACGCGGTTAGACAGATAACAGCGCTGCTGACAGAGGAGCCTCTAAATTAACCAAACTTAACTGACGTTACACATCTGGCTAAGATGAAAAACAAATCTGTATCAAATTGCTGTCTTTATCTTCCAGAGGTGTTGTCTGAATAGCTGTTTTGTGGGCGTGCTTAGGGCAACGCAAGAAGCAATAAACACATTAAGATAATAGATTAGCCCTGACTTTTAAAACATAGGAGGCTTATTTTATTGATGAAAAAGACATTGCAGGATCATACATTTTGTCACATGGCCACATAATCAAATACTTGAAATGGTTCATATTGTCTATGC
>PVJA010003695.1:27200-44150 GCA_004027025.1 Myocastor coypus
ATATATATATATATATATATATATATATATATATATATATATATATATATATGGTAAAATTTTCTCTTTTGGTCTGAAAATTCTAAGGCTTCTGGTGATAATGTCTCTCTATGTTGGCTTAAAAGCTTTGATTTATGGCCACGGCAGCATAGTTGCATTTTATAAAAATTAAAAAATGATTTTTGTTAAGTTGGTGACAGGAAATGTGTAAATCAGTATGTGGCAGTCTGAGGACTGTGGCAGAGAACAGGGAGTCGGATACAACTCCCAGGATTCAGAGCGAGATGGAGAGGCAGGAGCAGGGCTGCTGGTGAATGAAGTGCGCCTCGGTGTCGGAGAGGGTCAGCCTAGGACCCGGTGCTGCGCTCAGACCGACCCGAGGTCTGAGTACTCCTACAGATGAGCGCAGGGAACGTGAGCCTTGGGTAAACCTGGGCTCCTTTGCTGACTTCCTGGTAGTGATGGCTTCCAGGCTTACGAGAAAGGTGTAGGGGGAAACATTCACTGGGCCTTAATAGGGCAGCACATGCAGCGATTTCATTGATTGACCCCGTTAACATTTATCTGTCAGGAAAGAGGATGCCTGTTGAACACTGTATTCTATGCTGGAATTTACTTTCTCTGCTTTAGGAGGTAGAAGCTAATTCCTAAGCAGACAAATTAGAAACAGAAGCATCTTTAATTGAAGAAGTCATGTGGGCTCCAACTTCTCAACTAAAATTCTCAAGGTATTAAGGATATGATATCCTATCTCATTTTATCTAATAATTCACAAAACCATGGATATAAATCTGACATCTTTCTTTATGGTTTTTGTACTTGGAATGCAGGTGATTGAAATCATTTCTGCTTTCTAATTTTGGCATTCTGATCTGACTGATGACAGAATGGACCCTTCAGGGGTGCATCATAGAAAGGATTATTGCAGATGCTCATCCTGAGAGAATCCATGTGTCAGCTTAGGGCATGTACAATCTCCCAAATCCCTCATAATTTTGAGACTCAGCTCTTTTCTCACAGTAGATTATCTGTCTCTGCCTGCTTGGCCTATTTTAATTCTACCTCAAATATTTAAAACAGGTAGGATATTCTCCCCAAATAATACTTTGTATGGCTGCTATGAAGAATCAGTGTGTGTGTGTGTGTGTGTGTGTGTGTGTGTGTGTGTGTGCATGTGTACACACAGATATGTATACAATGGGAGGCACAAAGTAGGTATTCAGTTAGTTCTTTGTCTTGTGTTTCAATGGATATATGCCATATTAGTTTCTTTTGGTCTCTAATAATATTTGATTCCTTAACAAAAAATTAACAATATTTATGCTTAGATTTTTCTAAGATTACTAAATGTCCTATACAAACTTTATGATTGTTGAAGATGGGAACAAAAGTTTCCTTTCATTTTTTAAATTTTGCATAGTTCATGTAGACAGGAGCTGAATACCTACTGGATAGTCAGTGAAGATGGAGCAGAAACAATTATAATGAAAAACTGACATAATACAGTTTATCATTAATTTATAATTGATAACCCATTGAATTGTTTTACTCCAGTTTAAAGCTCCTGCATGTAACCTGGAAAAGTCTTATTCTTCAGTTTCTCTGTTTAAAAATTATAGTGGAAATCTACCAATTGGCTTGTTAAAATGTTGTTTCTTAGTATTGCTTTCATGCAAGAATAAATGTATGGAACCATGCAACTCCTATTACTACACAGCATGTGGAGTTTTTGTCTGCCCAGTTGCAATTTCATAAGCTCATAATGCATTGTTTCCAATGGAGAGGACAATTACCGAGCAGATCATTCTTATGACAAATGTGCGACCTTTCTTCTCTGTCAAAAACCCAGTAAATTACAGGCTCCCGTAATACCAGTTATCAGTTGATTCTGTATTATAAGGATTAATACCTGCTTACATCCCAAATGGACAATTAGGAAATTTCAAGTTTCTGGGACCCAATGGTCACCTCAGTCCTCCACTAAGGCTGTGGGTTGAGGGCCACGTGGCAGTGCTCAAGTGGATTCAGCCACCGAGAGGAATAGGGATGAGCTCAGAGCTTAGCCCCACAGACGTCACCATGAATGCTTGCGTTTGGTAACAAGAGGGTTATTCTGAGCCAACATTGACAATCTCTGCTCTGACCCCTAGCTACCCATCTAGACTGAGTGTGAAGGCCTAAAGCCATTTAATGCTTGCTGTGCAGAGGTACCAGGATTATTTTGCAAATACCAACTCCAAACCGCATGACACCCTCTCCATGTGAAATATAAGCCAAAAGCAAGCGCAGCTCAGAAATCACTGTCTCATACATGGAAAGCTCCGCTGCCTTCCCTTGACTTTATTCAGCAAATACTGACTTCTTGTCCCCGAGGTACCCTGGCCACACCAGCCCAATGACGAGTCCTCATCATTCCTGAGGCAGGCCCTGAACTCTCCTGGCTTTTCTTGACCCGCCACTTTGCCCTAACTGCAGCTGCTGCCAGACACCGGACAGATTGCTGCTGGGCTAGGTTGACTTCCAATAGGAAGCCATGCACCGGCCGCCTGCACCTGCATCCCGGATCTCCAGTCAGTCCTGCCCTCTCCACCTAAACGGTGCTGTCTCAGGAGTGAAGGGCCCCACCTTACTTAGGATCACTGACCGCTCTGAGCTGTTAGAAGTGGAAAGTTAGTGAGCAGACTCACTAACTTGCTGCATCTCTTGCCAAAATAAAGTCATCTTGGAAAATTGAATCAAATGTTTCTGAACGGAACACGTGGCCCCTCTGTGGTGCCTTTGGTCAAGGATTCCCTCAAGATCACTCAAATTGTTGGGTTTGTAAAACAAGGCCTCAGGAAAAGAGGGCAAGAGAAACAGAAGAATTTCGTTACAGATGCTTTGACTTAAATTTCAAAGCAACACTATTGATATTTTTAATCTGATGTGATTATGGTTTATTTACACTCTTAAAATACAGCCCCAAAGCAACAGTTTTTTTTTTTAAAAGTCCGTGTACACTGCAGAGAGATGTGTGCAAGCTAATGTGACTCATTTTACCTACTGATTAAGCCACAAGTACAAAGGCGTCGATACAACTAGTTGAAAACGAGGGATGACATCACACCTCCTCCACTCCTGGGAGCTGGCTGATTCGTCTTAGCCCATGGAGAGGCAACGCGCTAAAACACGGCCCCTTCTACTCTGAGTCACCACCATTAAGCTACCCATTCTCGAGGCTCTGTGCTTGGGCACTTGGCCTAGAGCAGCAATGCGGACCCAGAGGAGCTTTCAGCGATGGGGCAGGTGAGTGAGCGACAGGGTTGCCACCACTGGCCTAAGGAGTGCTCCAGCCACAGGCACATGGATTCTGCTTAGCTTCCTAGGTCCTCTTTGGCTGTCTTGCTCTTCAGTGGCAGCCTGGACCCCTAGGGTGACATCTGCAGATCCCTTTAATACAGCTCACCATCAGAGCTGCAGCAGGGATTAAACTTCCCTAAATGGCTTTCTTTCTTTCCTTTTCTTTTTTTTTCTTTTTCTTTTCTTTTCTGAGGCCTGTCCTGTTCCTCTGACTTCTAGAATCTTCCCCTGCAGCACCCCAAACAGAAGGCATTTGTAAGCTCACTGGGCTACCAAATTGCCCTAATAAAGAGTAAATTTATTCCTCCTCCTAAAATAATTCCCAGAAGATTTTTCAGCTGAAGAAGGGCAGAAGTGGAATCAAAGGATGGGCCTTTTCCTCCCTTTTGCCTGTTCTTTCTCATGTAATGACATCCTCCCCATTGATGTCCCTGAAGCCAGCTGAGACCCATGCAGCATTTGAAGTAATTGTAAGATAGATGACAGTCTCTTTCACATTTTATAGTTTTGAAATACTAGGTATTTTAGGTACATACATGAGTGCACATTATACCAACTATACTAAACGTGATAATACTCATCTTAAAGCTAAATATCGTGACACCAAAGTTCAGTTTTAATGTACTTTATAACTATGAATTTACATAGAATAAGGGTCCAGTTTTTCAATTCTGAAAATAGGGATAAACCAGATGCTTGTGAGATATATTATACATATTTATTTAGAAAAATGGATAGTATCAGCCAAGAGTGGTATTATTTCAAGAGGGAAAAATTTCTCTATTGATATTGTAAAGTAAAGGAACTAGTTTTATGAAGTAAGACTGTTAGTTGTGTCATCGATATATTCACCATATGTTTAGTCACTCAAAATGGATATCTAGCCGGGCACGGTGGCGCATACCTGTAATCCCAGCACTGGGGAGACTGAGGCAGGAGGATTGGTGCAAGTTCGAGACCAGCCTGGGCTATAAAAGTGAGCTCAAGGCCAGCCTGAAATGCATAACAAGACCCTGTCTCAAAAAGACAAAAAAAAAAAAAAAAATGGATATCTACATGTGACCCTACAAAGATACATTATTGATGGCATACTTTGTGCCACATTTTACTGGTTCTGTTTTATGCCATTCATGTTACAAAATTTGTAGAAATTATCAACCCAAGTTAAACGAAAAAATGAAAAGTACACAACAGGAGGATGTAAATAGTTTTCATGTAACACACCACCTAACAATTGAAATCAACTTGTTAATGGGACAGCGAGTAATACAGCTGGCAACTGTTTTTTATTCATGTGTTTCTCTAGTTAATTTAACTGCAAAAAGCCAGGACAAAAGGAATAATTTGGATAAAACTGTTTGATTTTGGTTACATTGGAAAATGGAACACAGAGAGCTCTTCTTCACTCTTATTAGTATGAATTTATCAAATTCTAAGGAAAGAAGGGATCTTAGGATTTACCTAGTTCAAATTGGACACTGCATCTGTGTATGATAAGGGCGCAGTCCAAGCAACTGACTAGCATCTTGGGATGTATCTGACCAGGTGGTGAGATGAGACTTGAGGAGAAGGGATCATCAATTCAGTCCCAGACTGTGTGTATACGTGTGTGTGTGTGTGTGTGTGTGTGTGTGTGTGTGTGCACGTGCGTGTGACAATCTTTAAAGTAAAACTTATTCCAAAGTGAAGTTAAATGTTTGAACTCACTACAGCTATGGTTTTCTGAGTTTTCCCAAAATTTTTAGTATAAAGATTATGAGTTTTACCTAATATGTAACAGCATTTATATTGTTTTAGACAAAACTATATTTATATCCAATGCTTTAGCTAACGTAGAAGGAAGATTGCAGCCTGCATCTTTCTTTGTCTGCCGCTAGCATTATTATCCTTTTCTCTTGTCACTGTGCCGGGGAAGGGCTTCACTCCACTGTGCCAGAGAGGGAGACATTACCATGGTCCTGGAGGACCTGGCTCACAAGCTTGCTTATCTTCTCTGGTTGATTGCCACGTAGATAAGTTATAGAAAAGTATAATAATAAAGAAAGATTTGGCAGATAGGAAATAGATCTGAAGATAAATGTTCACTTAGTGTTAATATGCATTTATGACTATGGGGTGCAGAGTTCATCTCTATAGTTTGTGAGAAATAAAACAAGCTCTAAAAAGTTAGTGCTGCTTGAGGAGTAGGACTTATTTTACTGACATGGTATCCCAATTCCTGCTAACCACAGTGTAAACAATACTCTGGCCACTTTACATAAAACATAGCTATTGAGATGTGATGTGTAAATATTGACATTACATTTAAATAAAATGGCAAAGAAGCCAGAATCACATAATGGTGGAGTCAGGTAACACCCCAGATTTCTTAATGGGAGTCTGAAATAATTACTTGTTTAGTTTGACATAAATTAATGGAAGAAAGTAAATGGCTAGTCATCCTAATATTCTCCTACTGTCTTGTAGATAAACAGGCTTTACAGTTGCATCAACATTTCTAACATTATTGCTCAGAAAGTAAAAGTGAATAAACTTACAGCCCTGATGCTTTCAAAATGTCCCCCGTCTTTCTCAAAGTCAATGGGCAGTCCTTTCAGTGTCCAGTGGAAGCTAACATCCAGGCTAGCATCGTGAATGGCTCTGCAGCTAAGGACGATGCTCTCTCCCACCGTTAGCTCTGTTCTCTTTGGCGTAAGCTCTATCCTTGTGGGTTCTATGAAAGCAAAAAAAAAATTAATGACAGGATCAATAACATGATAACAGTGTTTCTCTTCACCCTAGGCCATTTTATTTTATTTTATTTTATTTTTTTGTCTTTTTGAGACAGGGTCTCGCTGTGCAGTTCAGGCTGGTCTTGAGCTCACTTTTGTAGCCCAGGCTGGTCTCGAACTCGCACCGATTCTCCTGCCTCAGCCTCCTGAGTGCTGGGATTACAGGCATGCGCCACCACGCCCGGCTCATTTTAAATGACGGACAAAAAGAAATCTATAAGATGTTACTGCTTCTTGGGTGGTCAGGTATTTTCTCTGTTTTTTGTAGGGGACTAATGACTTTAGAGGTGTTGCCTCTGTAAAGAAGTCAACTTAAATCAAAGAACAAGAGGCTACAGGCATAGGAGCTGTGTTCCACATGCTTCAGGAATGGCGTGAGCAAGAGGGCCACTGTTGCCTTTCTAACGTCCTTTAATGATCATCAAATAAATATTTTTATGATGAAAATGCTGCATGCAGGAAAGGAAAGGACACAAATAATTAACTTCCTTACGAGTTATAAGGAGTCAATAAGGTGAGGATAAACACCTGCCTTCCAATTACATTCTCATAGGGATAAGAATCTAATCCTGCTGGAACACCAACTTGAAGTAGCTTTGAGCTTTGCACACACCAAAACTCTGAGTGGACAAGAGCTAGAAGAGGTACCTTTTGGGTAATTATCAAATATCTCTTCTGACTGTGGTTAAATTAAGTGAGCTATACAAAGTAGATAAAAATATTAAAATAGAAATATGTCTTAAGGAAGAACAATTATTCCGATAGTGGCTCTGCTGGGTTCAAACATATTTTCTAGAGCTGCAGCATCTCTGAACCAATAAATGCAACACAGTGGTTAGATGACTGTAATATGTCGTGTTTTGAATAAAATACAGAGGTGATGAAGACAGGATTCTCATTTTATCTTTTTACTAATTAGATGGCTGGGTGTAGATATCACAGAGAGATTGGCACAGTGATTCCAATTATCTTCATTTTCCCATTTAATCTCTACCCTTTGCAAAACTGTCATCTGATAAAATTCCTTTCCTAGCCACCTATCAGATCTTTTAATATGCAGTGTTGTTCCTGAGAAGAAAAGACAATTACAGAACAAGAAAGCTCCTGTAAATGTTGGCATTGTACAGGAGAAATATGCAGTGACATTAGACTGTAGTTTAAATTTTGCTGGACTTGAAATGTTCTGAGTTCTGAGTTTTGAGTAAACAGATACCTATTAAACACATGACTGACAGAAAAAAATTATTCATTATCATTAAGATGAGGATTTTAATGGGCTCAAGATTAACTTGTTATGACAAGTTTAGCATGCAGCAGAAATACGAGAACAATTGAAGACTGGGTTAGATCTGAATAATATACGATATAAATGGAAATAGCTTTCAAATTGTTATTTCCTGGCCTGACACTGATTCTCTTCAAGCTTCCAGACTGTTGGCTACTATAATTATATTTCCATTTGCAAGCATAGAGAAAACTTAATGTTTTCACAGTTTTAAGTGTACAGATTATTAGTGTCAAGTACAACTCAATGGTATGAATCATCACTAGCACTGGTTTCCACAACTGTTCTCCCTTTGCAAAATGTATTTATAGTTCTATGGACAAAACAGATTTTATGTATGACACATGCACAATTTAAAATTGTGATATAGTTCAGTTGTGAAAAAATATTCCTTTGTTAGCTAGAGAAATACTTTCACCTAAGATACCAAAAAATTTTCTGCTAAACAACATGTAACTTTAGAAGAATATTCTTGGCCTGAAAAATCTAGTTTATTTACAACTAGGCAACGAATTAACATATAGGCAGTGAAATCTATTATATTACAATAATGACAGTAGAAGTCCTATTGAGGTAACACCAATGAACAGCTCTGGTTAACAATTGGTGTGGTGAACACACCTTTGTCTCTCACTGACCTCTTTCTATCCCTAATTTCTTTTGAAAAATCTCCAGCTGAACAGGCAACAAAGAAGTACCCCTGACTGATCCTAAAATTATTTTTGTTAGATCAAAAAGTACTTTTTTAGCAAGCCATGCAAGCACTCTACTATGTAGCAACATCTCCATATCTGGTGGACAGAAAATCACTGAACAGTATGAGCGTCCTCCTGAGACTATGAGACATTGAATATAACTTGGAATAACTTTCCAGATCCTCTCAAAAAACATCTCAAAACAAAATATCCAAATTTCCATCAATAATACCTTCTTGTTTGGTTCTTTAAATGATAACAAAGTGTAATTTGGCTGCTCAATCTGTATTTGCAATGCTCTAGACACAACAGAACACATGCCCATAAGGACAAGCACACATCTGTGCGTATCTTATGTATTTTCATTTTCATGAGCACACGAAATTGTGCTTGCAAAACATTTAGCTATGTTTTCTTACCTTTCACAGACACCGAAGCTACAATTTCAGCAGAGCCAAAGATGTTCTCCCCACGGCAAGCATACTTCCCCTCATCTGATTTGGAAGCATTTAGGATCCGTAGGCTTCCGTCTGGAAGAATAGCTATTCTGAAAATTATTACAAAGGATTTTTTTTTCCTGTTTTAGTACAAGTCAACTAAACAATAAGCAACTCTGATGAGATCTGAAACCATTTCTTAGGTAACAAGAGACAAAGGATCACTGTGAAAACATGCAGTACTTCACCCTTTCAAATATTCAGTAAATCCATTTAATACCTTATATTCAAAGAGAAAGCTACAGTTTATTTATTTTCACAGGTTTTGACAACTAATTTCTTAACTTATAGGAGGCGACCTGAGATTTACTTATCACAACTTGTTACTATGAAATCACCTACCAGTATGTTAATATTAAGTATCAAGCTTGAGTATTTTAACTCAAATCAGCAGTGACCTCAAAAATCAAATACAAACAGAACCAGTATAAAGACAAGACAAATACAGAAATACAATTAATTGCATATGATCAAGAGAAGATTTATGGAGGCTTCTCCACTTTGCCACTGGCAAATCCAGGGTATGGAAATGTGATCCCATGCATCCACGAACGTAGTAGGTACCTCTTCATGCATTTGTGCTCTTCCAAAATCTTTGTCAGAAGTGGACCTTCAGTATGTATTAAGGGTGAAAGACTAACGCATTATTAACAATTTTTAGAGATTCATTGAAAATGACATAGGCATTTCATATTGCCCTATTCTGGTGCATATTTATCATTTCAGGAATTTGTGGCTTTCAAATTTAATAAGTACTTTGCTTCGTTTTTTATTCTTATGCTCCCTTAGTAAAGCCTATTACTTCACCAGGACATCAACCTCCACAGCCAACCCAAAACATGGCGGAAGCATGTCCTGTGTTCCAGGGTCATGCTCATTAGGGTTTGAACTCAATCTGCTTAGTAAAGAGGACTAGCAGACTATGCTATTTAGTTTAAGAACCAATGACTCTACTGAATTTAGAATCCTAGAATTGACTGCTTCTGTTCCTGAAAATAGTTTATGCTATGCCAATATGATAATAGTTAGCTACATAAAATTTGAGAGTAATAACTAAATATGTTTAGTCTACAGTTTCTGTTATTTAAAAATATATATTCAATCTTCCAATTACCTAAAGACGATGGTTATGTAGAGCACTGAACTTCATAACAAGTATTCTTAGATTCTGTGCTGTTGGAATACTGCTTAGGAATTTCTACTTACATACTGCCATTGATAAAGATACCAGTTTAAAAATGTCATGTGGATTTCAATATGGATCGGGCTTGATTTATAGTATGTAAGATGGAAGATGAATTTAGAAAGAACCCAAACTTGGAGTAGAGAAGTTGATTTTGTAGTCTGTCTAGGAGAGATATTAGCTTGGAAAAAAATGTATGTCCTATAAAAGCCATATAATGGGCTGGAGATATAGTTCAGTGGCACAGGTGCCTGCTTAGAATGGGAAAAGTTCTGAGTTTGATTCCCTGTCAAAAAAAAAAAAAAAAATAGCCCATGAAAAATTCTGTCCATTAGTTAGATAATGACCATTTTTATGAGAGTAGAATAGAATGAGATTAATTTGTTTCATTTCAACCACAGCGATACACATGCTGCAAACTACATATTATGAAAGCAAACACACTATCAATAAATAAGCAGTCTCATAAAAATTACAGTTTACTGACACTTCTCTGAGTTGCTAAATTTTGAACTACCTTGATTTTACTAACTGGAGTTAAGTTTTAAAACTTTGCAGGGGGAAAAATTAGATAAAAGGTCAACTTCTTCAAAGAAAGAAATATGTCACTGGGTGTGGCGGCACAGACCTGCAATTACAGTACTTGGCAGTAAGATAATCATGATGTCCTGGACAGTTTGGACTACATCGTGTGTTTACAACCAACCTAAACAACCTAGAGATTGGGTCTTTGAATTTTGGGGACCTGACACCTGATATTTTTTTCTTCTTTTTTTTTTTTTTTAATTTAGTACAAGGTCTACAGGGTCTCACTACACAGACTGGATTCTCTTGTTTTTAGCCTTCCAAGAACTGGGGTTATAGGTGTGTTCCACCACATCTAGTTTTAATCACACAGACTCAGCTGGGATTAAACTGTGGTTGCTGTGACTGGCGCTTTAGTCAGCTGAGCTATCTGGCTGTCCTAAAATCTTTATGTGTTCTAGATAGATGGTTTTATTAGAGAAGCAACCAGCTGTAATTTTTTTTTCCCAATTTGTGTTTTTCTTTATATTCTGTTGGCAATTTCTTCTTTTTTTATTTTAATTTATTTTATTTATTATTTTTATTCTTGTTTCAGAACCTTTATTTGTTTATTCACTCATTTTTATGGCTGGCTCAGCCCGCGCCGAGGGCAGGGCTGGCGCAGCATGTGGTGCCGGGGATCGAACCGCGGTCCCTGAAGCCGCCCAAGCTTCCCCAAGCAGGGGCTTTAGTCCACTGAGCCATCCCGCCGGGCCCGGCAATTTCTTTTGATGTGCAGAAACTCTTCAAAAAGGTGAGATTCTATTTACTGAACTGTTGAAGTGTTCACCATGTAGTTTGGTTTCTGTTGACAGACTACTTACCTATCCCTATGTCTGTAAGAGTTCTATCTACATTTTCTTGCACAAGATTTAGCTTTCTCTTTTAATGTTTTTAGTGCATGGTTATCACTTGGATTTAATTTTAGTCTTCAACATGTGGAAAGCCAGCTTCTTCAGCACTATTTATTAAAGAGGCTATGTTTCTTGCAGTGAATGAGTTTAGACCCTTTGTCAAAGAAAAGGTGGCTGAGGGTGTCTGTAGTTGTGAAACACCTTTTATATGTTTCATTGATCTTCTGGATCCTACAGATCCTACCAGTCTGTTTCTTTTCATTGGTGAATTGACACCATTTATATTGACAGTTGCAATTGATATGCATTGGCTCATTTTTGTCTAAATTTCTCTGGCTAATGTTTCTAGAACTATATCATATAGGACTGTTGACAGTAAATATCCTTGGTTGGTTCCACATGATAAAGTGTAGGCTTTCATTTTTTGTCCATTTAGTATGGTGTTGGCTATGATAAAAGCTATAGATGGCTTTTATCATATTGAAATATAGACCATCTATTCTGAGTTTCTACAGTTTTTTTTTTTTTTTTTCCCATGAAGGGATGTTGAACTTTGTCAAAAGCTTTACATGCATCTATTGAGGTTACCATGTAGCTTTTGTTTTTGGCTTTGTGGATGTGGTGTATTACATTTAAGGATTTGTATATGTTGAAATATCCCTATATTAAAGGGATGGATCTCATTTGGTAGTGATGTATAATCTTCTTGATGGTTTGTTGTATTTTATTTGCTAGGATTTTATTGAGAATTTTGACATTCACGTTCATTAGAGAGATTTGTCTGTAGTTGTCTTTTTTAGTTGGGTCTTTCTCCAGGAATGAGTTTGGGAGACTTGCTTCACATTCAATTTCATTGAACAGTTTTTAAAAAGTTGGCATTAAGAGGCTGGCGAGATGGTTCAGTGGTCTGAAACGCCTACTTAGGAAAGCTTAGGCAACCACAGACACCATGGCTCCCATCACTGGCACCATATGCTGCGCCAGTCCCACCCCCAGGGCACGCTGAGCTGACATATGCTGGCATACATAATTTCTTGTAGGATTCACCTGTGAGTCTATTAGGACCAGGGCTTTTCTTGGTTGGTAGGCGTCTTGGTTACTTTTCACTCATTGCTGGGACAAAGACCTGACACCCAAAATTAAGGAAGGAAAGGTTTATTTAGCTCACAGTTTGTGGAGGTTTCAGTCCATACTCCGTTGGCTCCAAGGCAGATGGCAGCAGATGGTGGCAGAAAAAAGCTAAGAGTAGGGGAGTAGTAGCAACTGTGACAGCCATCAAGCCTCTCACTTCCTTCTATGCTGACTGAGAAGACAGGAGCTCCACCACAAACACCAGAGCTCCTCTGAGGTGGCAGGGCTGCAACGATCAATCTCCTAAGTGGCACAGCTTAAAGTCATGGGAAGAAAACTGGGGCTTCCCTAAGGAAGCGAGAGGACAGCAGCTTTTCTCAACTACTTTATATACACTTTCTGTGCTGAGTCACTCTGGGCTGTTGAACTCAAGAGTGGGGCCTATCATGCCCTGCAAGGCGGGGTCCCCACTGCTTGGAACCTCGCCGAGCTGATCCAGCCAAGCTTAGGACATTTCAAGTTGACACAATGCATCAAATACTATAGTAGGTTTTTTTTTTGTTGTTTTTTTTTTTTTTTTTTTTTACATTTGCAATTTCATTTCCTGTTTTGGGTTATTGTGAGTTTGTATATCTTCCTGTCTCAGCTTTGGCATTTCATATATACCTAGGAAATTATCCATTTCCTCTATTTTTCTGTCGTTTGAGAGTAAAGATTTTAGCTCTTCTGAATTTCTCTAGGGTCTGTAGTGATTTTTGTTGTTTTTATTTCTTATTTTATGAATTTAAGGTTTTTCTTACTTTGACAGGGTTGCATTAATTGCATTAATTTCTACTCCAATTTTTTTTTGCTCTTTGGGCTTGGTTTGCTCTTCTTTTTCTTGGACCTTGAGGTGCAGTGTAAGATTGTTTATTTGGGCTTGTTCTGTTTTTCTCATATGTGAATTTATCACTATAAATTTCCCTCTTAAGTCAGCTTTTATTTTGTTCCACAGGTTCCAGTACGTTGTATCTACATTTTTGTTCAATTGTATGTTCGTTTGTTCGTTTGCGGGACTGGGGATTGAACTCAGATCCTTGAGTTTGCCAGGCAAGCACTTATTCTACTGAGCTATCTCCCCAGTCCTTCAATTGTACATATTCTTTAATTTCATCTGTGACCTACTGGTTGTTCAGGAGGTTGTTATTTAATTTTCATGTGTTTATGGTTTCTTTTGTCAGTAATTTCTAGTTTCCTTGCTTTCTAGTCAAATACCATGCATCAGATAATATCAATTTCTTTGCATTTACTTAAGTGTGCTCTATGTGCAGGTATGTGGTCTATTTTGGAGTATGTCTCATGTGCAGCTAAGAATATTGTAGTGGTTGATACAATGTGTCAACTTGGCTGAATGACTCAGCAGCCTGGTTCCCTGTTGGTGGGAGCCCCACTCTGGGGTACAATTGGTTCTTTCCTGGAGTGTGACCAGGGCCCACCTAGGATATGTTTGGATTTCTCCCTAGAACGGGATCAAGGGCCAGTCCTGGGGTATGACTGGTTCCACCCTAGGGTGCAATGAGCCCACGTCAGAATGAGCACAAAAAGACTTTTTAAAGGGCTGAAGAAGTCAACACTTCACTTCGTCGGAGAAGCTTCGGTCTTCGTATTCAGGTTGGACTTCATCATCTGGCTTGCAGTGCAGACTCTTTGGCCTCCAGCTTAGATCTTTCACCGTACGTCGCAGATTCTTCAGCGTCCGTTACAGACACTTAAGTCTTCCATTGCAGACCCATCATCCGGCAGAGACTTACATGGAGTGCTGCAGTGAAGTCCAGGCCTCAGGATTGAATTCTTCAGTCCGGAGCCTGCAGACGCCCTGTGCACGCTTCCTCATCTGACTCTGTGGCTGACTATTGTAAGCCAATCTTATAATTTCTTATAGATTGTATATTTTGTATTAATACCCATTCCTTGTATTATATCTATTCTGTTCCTCTAAGTAAAACCCTGACCAATACAGAATTTGGTACCAGAGAAGTGGGGTTGTTGCTGTGACTGGGTGGAATGTTATGGTTTATGTCTAGTTGTCCCCCCAAAGCCTCATGCAATCATGGGGCGTGGCTTCTATAGATTGAGACTTGATTCATGATCCCTGGGATTGTGTTTTAGTACTGATGGGATTATCGGTCTCAGCAAGGCTGAGACTATGGGTGTGGTCAAGGGCGGATATCCTAAGGCAGAGAGCCTGAATGTAATAGAAGGAGAGACAGATAGGCAGACTCAAGTTGTTGCTCTCTTCTACCCTGGTTGTTCGGTTGCCTCTGTCGCGAATGTTGCTGTTCTGCCGCCATCAACTGGATGCTCTCTGCTCTGTTCCACTCAGCCTTGAGCCAGCCGAATATGAACTGAAACCTCCAGTAATTGTGAGCTAATAAACCTCTCCTTCCTTCATTTTGAGTGCCAGGTATTTGTCGCAGCAACGAGTAAAAAGTAACTAAGACAAATATGTATTCCGATGTTGCCAGATGGGATACTCTAAAGGTCTATTAAATCTATTTCTTTAGGAGTTTGGTTTAATTCTGATATTTCTTTGCATATTCTTTTCCTAGTTGATTTATCTGTTTGTGATAGCATCATGTTAAAGTCCCCATTATAATAGTAGTACTGCTAATTTGACTTTTCATATTTGTTAAAATTTGTCTTATGTAGGCGGGTGCTCCTACATTGGGTACACATATGTTTACCATAGTTATCTCTTCCTTTTGCAGTTTTCCCCTAGCAAATATTTAGTGGTCTTCTTCATTTCTTTTAATCATTCTTGGTTTGAGGCTGGTTGTATCAGTGAGCAGAATAGCTACACCTGCTTTTTACACAGTTCCTCTGACATGGAGTATTATTCCCATCCATTGACTTTCACTCCGTGAATTTCCTTTTGAGCTAAATATGTTTCTTGTATATAGCATATTTTTTATTTTGTTTCATGACCCACCCTACCAGTCAGTTTCATTGAATTGGTGAGGTGAGGGCATTTATGTTAGTAGTTATAACTGTTATACATTGGCTCTTCTCTGTCATGTTATTTTTGTGGTATAGGATCCATACTTTCCTCTTCTGTTTAATGTCTTGCTTCTTTCTGTTGTTTTTGTAGTTGTTTCTGTTTTTTTTTTTTCTATAATATCTGTCAGTACTATTTGTAGTGTCTGTTTGGTGGTCAAGAATAACTTCAGTTGTTCTTTGACAGAATAATTTTATCTCTCTCTGAATTTTATAGTTTTGCAGGGTACCTTAGTCAAGGCTGGAAGTTACATTCTTTTAGGACCCAACATACATCACTCTAAGCTCTTCTTGTTTTGATGATTTGCCTTAAAAAATCTGCTGTGATTCTGATGGGCTTTCCATTGCAGGTGATCTGTTTCTTCTAATAGCTTTTTGTTGTTGTTGTTGTTTATTTGTCTGTTTTAATTTGTGTACTTGGTACAGGTTCTCACTATGAGGTCAGACTCATGGTGATCCTCCTGTTTTCAGCCTTCCCAGTGCTGGGATTACAGGTGTGTGCTACCACTTCCCCGGGTACTGGGCCAGCATGGCATGTGGTACTTCTAAAAGCTTTTGATATTCTGTTCTTTTACTCAGGTTCTGGGATATTGATTATTATGTACTAGGCACGGGCTTATTTTTATTACAACTATTTGGAGTTCTATATGCCTGCCTTCACCGAATGTCAGATTATTTTATCATGTTTGGGAATTGTTCTGCTACTACTTCTGCAAACAATTCTTTCGTGTCATTTGGGTTGACTTCTGCTGTTCTTTTGACACCTATTAGTCTTATATTATTTTTCTTTGCACTATTTTGTGGCTGCTGAGTTGTTATTTCCCAGTTCCTTCTTGGTTTTAAAGAGATCTTTCTTTTTGCATTTATTAGCTGTGCTCCTGTCTTCATGGTCTGAATGTCTATCTTCAGTTTTGTTCAAGTGGTTTTGCCAGCTTTCAATGGACTTCTTAATTTCCTGGATATCTGTTTGAATCCGTTTCATGCTTTGTAATTCTTTCCTGTATTTTTTGTTTAATGTTTCCATCATTTTTTATTCTATTTTTTAGTCTCTATCTTCTTAAGATGTGCTGAGCAATTATTTTTTGTCATTTCTTTTTTGATCAGAGAGATTATTTATGATCTTATTTCTACTATAGTCTAATGGACTTGTCTCTTTACTTCAGTCACTATCATTTCAGAAATTTGAGGTGTGACTACCACATTCTTCCATGTCCTTGTCCGTTGGACTCGTTCCAGGTGGGCTGGAGGATTGAGACTGCCCTTTGCCTCTTATTTTCCCTTTGGCATTATTGAAGCTCCCAATTGTCACCTGGCCTTAGCAGTGGTGGCGAGTGGTGAGGCGCAGGTCTGCCACAGTGGAGATGGCAGAGCAGACTCACTAAGGCTCTCTGGTGGGGGAGCTTGGCCTATGCTGAGCAAAGCTTCTGTGAGCACGGTGGGTATGGTCCTGTTTCACCAAGAACTCACACCTGCCTGCTGCCCACCTAATTTTTCAAATGGTGGGAGCAGATGCCAGTGCAACTGCTGTGTCTCCATGCTGGTGGCCCATGGGGTAGAGCTCCCCAGGACCTTGCTGCCACTCAGTGTCTGCTTCAGTTCTCAGTTGGTGGGTCTGGGCATTTTCTGCATATTTAATAGCATTTTTTTTGTCCTTTTTG
>PVJA010003695.1:44250-92906 GCA_004027025.1 Myocastor coypus
TTTTTTTTTTTTTTTTTTTTTTTTTTTTTTTTTTTTTTTTTTTTTTTTTTTTTTTTTTTTTTTTTTCATTTTTACTTGAATTATTTGGTTGTGTATGTAGGTATTAATCTTTACTAGTTCTTTATACATTCTTGATATTAGGCCCTTTCCAGATGAATCAGTTGCAAATGTTAGCTTCCGTTCTAAAGATTATCCCATTATATCTTGTGTAGAAGTTTCTCAGTTTTATGCAGTCCTATTTGTTTATTTCTACTTTTGTTACCAGTAGCTTTGGCACCCTGTCAAAAATGCTTTGTCTACTCCAATGCCTTGACCTTTTCTCACCGTCTCCATGCAGTAATTGTTTAGTTTTAGGTCTGTAGTTAAGTCTTTGATCCCCTTAGAGTTCATTTTTGTGTATACTGGGAGAAGGAAAATATTTCCATTCTTCTGTATGTGTATATACGACCTGGTTAGCATCATTTAGTGAAGGAACTGTGCTTTGTTCAGGGTATGTCCTTGACACCTTGGGTAGATCTATGAAAAGCTACTTATTTGTGTCTTCCTTATTTCATTATTCTATGTTTGTTTTTATGCCAGTAATATGCTGTGTTGCTTATTTTATCTTTGTAGTATATTTTAAATTTAGAGATTGTAATAACTCCAACTTCATTTTTCTTCTGCTTTTCCCCCTTGAAGGCTGATTTGGGATTTTTTTAATGGTTTCATATGAATTTTAGAGATTTTTTTATTTCTTTGAAGAATTACATTGCCATTTTGGTGAGAATTGCTCTAATTGCACAGATTGTTTTAAGTAGTATGGTCACTTAGTAATGTTCATATCCATGATGTCCCGTGAACACAACTCATAACATTGTAAAGATTTAATTATTTACACAGAGTGTAGAGTGAGAAAAGTACATTAAACTGTTACACTTGTAACAATAAAGTCTGGAGGTTTTAGGGAACATGTGCACAAAGTTTCATAGAAAACTGAAGGAAAAGAGCAAGGATTTTTAGAGACTAGGGTATAAAATAATCAATGGAGAAAAATTAGAAGGGGTTAGTGAATGTTAATAAGATGTAAATAGATGAATGATAACAGAACATAGCGCGTAATCATTTTGCTTACGGTATGAAAAGCTAATAAGGTTTGGTAAAGTATGACAGCAACTGTATTGTTCATATCCACAAGTCAGTAGCACAGAGGGCAGGCCCCGTTCTCCTTTGGACAGAAGAGGAAGTAAGCCTCAGGGTTTTGCTGCAGAACATTTGTCCAGGGGTTCTTGATCCCTTCTGCCCTGAGGACCACAGAAGAACGCAGTGGCTTTTCTTTTTGCTTCTACTCTATTTCTCTTCTACAAAATGAGATCTTTCACAGGCTTTTTTACATGAATTTAGCTCAAAAGGGCTTTTCTCACCTCAAAAGTAAGCACCTTGGAAGAGATCTGGGTTGGGTGTGTAGGTCACTTCTTTCACACCACAAGAGCATCGTATGCAAGCCTTGGCACTGTATCAAATTTAAAACTCACCTTGAGGGCTTTTGGGTTAGCTCAGTGGTTTACATACTTATGCTGGCAATCTCAGTCAGGCACAGGGGATGGCAGTTCGATCCTCAGGCCCACGCTTAAGGTAGCCTGAGCCTGCCAAAAACAAACAAATAAACAAACAAACAAAAACTCACCTAAACCTAACCTCATCTTTTCAGTGAATGAAATGATTATCATCTTAACAAGAAAGATGATTATATACCAAATTATACTTACAGTAGAAAATAAGTATTACATGGAGAAAATTTGAGAAGGAATTTGTTCACTAAATTCTCAGAAGTAGAGGACAGTAAAGAGTTAGTCATCAGCTGAGCACTGAGTAGATTCTAAGGTTCAGAGGCTATGCAATTTCTGGAATGGGATTATGTGTAAGACCCAGTTCCCAACCTCAGGAACTTACACTCAGGTACAGAAAAAGAGTCAAATAAATACCTATGATGGCTAGCCCATTCTAGAAAGGCTAAGTATGCAGAGTTACTCGGAGGCCAGAGTAGGGGAGCTCACCAGCTCCAAAGATACATACCCAGTCAGGGAAGGCATCTAGGGGTGGGGGCACCCCACATGAGGGCTGAACATTAGCCTTCTCTGCATTCTGCTTGGCAGGGCATAGGTCAAATGACCCATAGACAGACATTGATTTTTTTCCTAATTACTTTTTTGAACTCCGGCTTTTGCCTCTTTCCATCACACTGCACACTGCTTCTGGATTTATTTTCTTAATTTAAGGCTCTAATCTGTATTTCCTCTGTTCTTCCCAAGGACTACAGAACAGCCTATGCCTTCCAAAAAGACTTGAAGATTTTTGCCACCTGGCCATGGTTTTAATTATTTCCTATGCCGTGCTGTAGATCTCTACACTCTTTTAGAATACCCTCTCAGTTACGTATTTTATTTCATTTATAAGTTCCATATGCATTATATAGACACACCAATGGTACTGTACTGATATACTAGACACACTGTCAAACAGATAACATTAGAAATTATAAAGGGAATAAATGGTAAAAGCAAATATACCATTTTCTCCCTGTCTTCTTTATCTTTCCCAATGGATCTTTTGTATCCTCTGAATTGTTTAAACCTTTATTTGGAGGATGTGTCTATATTCAGTTCAGACTGCCTTCAGTGGTCCTATTTCTACCTATTTGTGACTGCTAAAATACATGATGTACCTCAACACACATCTATTCTCCTTAGAGTCATTCCTTCTCTAACTTATTTGGCAGAGCTCCATACACTGGTTGTAGTTTTCCTTCATAAACAAGTTGTTTTATCTCTTACATACCATAGTTGCAGCATTTGAAAGAGACTAAGAGCTCAAATCTAAAAAGATTGTCAGCTCAAAGAATATATAAAAAAAATCCATACTGTTGAAAATAATAGGATGTGACATTGAATAATCAACTTTAACTTTTCTCTTTTTACATACATATTAACATCAAGAGAATATATTAAAAATTTATGATTATTTCACTAATTTCAATTGTAGAATTAGAGGTGTCATAAAAAGACAGCAATTGTTTTAGCAATTTCAATTATAAAATTAGAAATATAAATTTTATGATACTATACGTGTAACTATGAATTTATAAATATAATTTTCTTGCTTATATAAGGAAAATATATTTTTTTCATGGAATTGAGTTACAGTTTATGGCCTGTGATGAAGTGTGGGGTGGAATACTTAAAAACAAAGAAAGCCTATGATCTATGAAGGTCTTTAAATGGTTCTTTCAAATATGATAAATCACTTTTTAAAAAAAAATATCTATTGCCTACAGGGTCTTACTAAGCAGTTCAGACTGATAGTGACCCTCCTGTCTCAGCCTCCCCAGCACTGGGATAACAGGTGTGCACCACCAAGCCCCATGTCAGGGCAGGTAGGGCTGCAATACCAGGATCTAATTCTTGTCTTTGTGCTTGGCAGGCAGGCACTTAGACCACTGTACTATCTTCCTAGCCCTGTGTCATCATTTTCAGACCGTAAGACATCAGACCAATTATTTTCTGCTCCTAACCAATATGTCAGCTTGGTGTTGTCTCACTTACTAATGACAGAACTGGCTTCTTTGCCCTCTACTGACTTCCCTGAGGCCGGTGTCTACAAGGCGCAGAGCCCTGGTTTAACCCTGGCTAATGTGGCTCTTGCTTGCCTTCTGGTGTTTTCTTGATGGATCTGTAACCTGCTTCACTTGTTGTGTTGGTAGACAACTCAGTAACTGGCACTGCCATGCACCCAGTCCTAGATGCTCTATGAATGCAGACTGAGCGAAACATTAGAGCAGTTACAACGCACCTTGTAGAACTTCGCAAGCCAACGATCCCGGTGTGTGTACGTGCGTGCCGTTGGCTGCCCATCACGGCCCCAGTCTATGCTGGAGCTATTCACTTTCAAATATACAAATGGAGGACTAGAGCACATAAAATTGATTTTATAAAATCGATAACATTTGAACAATGTTATTATGAATAATAATTTATAATTTATAAATTATTATAAATTTGATAACATTTATGAAGCGTTTACTATTTCTACACATTGTGTAGAGCACTTGTGATACAATAAGTTGTCTTAACTCTTATAAAGACCCTAACAAATATTATATTTACTTGATACAGAAGAGGAAGAAAATGCAAGAGAGAGAGAGAGAGAGAGAGAGAGAGAGAGAGAGAGAGAGAGAGAGAGACAGAGACAGAGACAGAGACAGAGAGAGAGCTAAGGTAAATAGGCAGGATTTTAAAGCATGCCTGCTAGGTTCCAAAATCAATCCATTATGCCACTATGCACAGACCCAAAGAAATTTTCACAAGAAAGCTCTGCATGAGAACAAGGCTTCCTAGAATCCCTCACCCTACACTAGCAGGTGACAGACGGGGAAAGTCAGGAGGGACAAGGCAAGACACATTTCTTACAGATGATGGAAATGAGAGGAATTCATACTTTTACGCCAGATCAGTAAAATTTTTTAAAAGCTGAAGGCAAGCCCCACTTGACAGGGCGGCTCTGCGACTGCGCTCTCCCCTTTCGATGCTGCTTAGCCGGAAGAAAGAAGTGAGCTGACCCAGCGAGACACGCATGACAGCTTTTAGAAAGCGAGGGAGAAGGCTTAAGTGCCGAAGTTACTTTAATTAATGGGCTTCCACCTCTGCCTCTCAGCCTCGCTGTGAGCACCCTGAAGAAATTGCACAGTTCTTTGGGCTGAGCCACCGAATAATTGCAGAACCTCTAGGCGTGGAAGGGAAGGTAACAAGGAGGGCGCTTCACTGTCAGCTGAGTATGGGAGCTACTTGAAATTAAAACACAAAGGGAGATAGAACAGCAGATCTGTCCTTTATTTCTGAAGGCCGTTGAGGAGCATTGGCCACAAGTATAGCAATCTCAGCACTACAGGATTTCCCTTGTTTTTGGTTTTCCCTCCAGCGGCCTTCTCACTTCGGTCTTTTCCATTTGATGGGAGTGTGCATTGTAAAATTCTTTGTTTCACTTTGTTTTTATTAGTACATGTGTGGTACACAGTGATTAATTCACCGCAGGGAGTTGGTACCTGTGCAAAGCACATCTTTATCCCATTACATCCCAGGTGCCCCTCCTCCTTTTCCCCTCTTCAGCTCTCAGTTCCCTAATTCTGAGTGTACTAATGTTCACATTTTGTGGAGGGAGTATACAACTTTCCTTATTCTCAAAAGAGGCTGCTATAAAAAGAAACAATCCTAAAACCCCTACAAATCCTTCATAGAAGAGGTAACTATGCCCACACAAGAAAGGTCTAGGGCATTTCTTTTTTGAAATTAGGAGGTACATTAGACTACGAGTACAGAAACTTTTGCTTACTTTGTTTTAACTTGAAAACAATCAGGTCAAGTCAGCTCGAGTTCACATTTTAAGTATCTCTTGCATCTGTTTGCTTGCTTCTACCCCCCTGAAGAGTTGAAATGAAGGAGGAAACAAAATACCAAGTGGTCTTATTTCTAATCACAACCTTCATGTTCATTCTGATCCATTTTTCTACATTGTTTGAATCTCTAGGAAGTTCCCGTAACTTTGGAGTAGTGGTGCTGTTAACCAAGGTAAAGTTCACCACCAGCTTCCTGCTGCTGTTCTCCCCTCTCCTGCCTTGGTAAGGACAGGTGGCTCATGTCAGCAAGCTGTCAACTGTGAGGAGGATTTTCTCTTTCCCCTCCTTCCTGAGTTCCTTTTCTTCTGTGCAGCCAAAGGAGGAGACAGAACGCTATCATGAAGGCAGAAGATCTTATTCATCAAAATCTCCCATGGCTATTTCTAGCACATTGCTATCACTCTGGATAAAGCTATTTGTCTATGGAGCTACCATTAATGGGCACTGCTGCCTCTTGTGGGGATGACAATGTTGTCCTTGGAACCTCCTTATTGCAGAGGACCCTGACTCAGCTACTCGGCAGGCTGAAGAACATAGCTCGCACCTCTTTAAAACATAACTCTTCCCCTTTTCAAAACATAATTTCCACTTCCAGGATTTTGGTCATGGAGACCAAAAAGTTCATGCCTACCACCTACCTTCTCCAAAGTCTGTGTGAGCAAGAGGAAGTTGCCTACTCCTGCCTTTCTATATGGCAGAGGTATTGGGTTATCTTCCACGTATAGGGTATTGAACCTGTCTTTATTTCTCTCCTCCCACTGTTCTTTCCTTAAATAATCTAAATCTCCTCTTATCTTTAATTCTCTTCTCCCTCTGCTCAAACAGGGACAAGGATCCAATCTTCAGTTCTGTTGTGTAAGCAAATGCTCAGTCAAGAATAAGGTACTGGCTTTACCATTCCTATGGATAAGGTCCCGTAAGCCTTGCATCTTGCTGGAATTTGCAAGGGGCAAGGGTGAGAGAGAGCTGCGGCAGATGCCTCTCGGTGACAGCCTACAAAGGGGAACATTATCCTCTCCTGTCTTTTCCTATTCAAAAGGGATGAGGGGACGGTAAGGTAATGTGATGCAGGACTTGGCTTTGGACAAGAAGAACCACTCCATGCTGGATGTGGAAGGCCCACCCGAGGACTGTTGCCAACAGCATAAAAACAGAACTGGAGGGGAAGATGGTATGCTGTTGGTTCTCCTGCAGAAGCTTGTCGCACTAGGTTTCCTGATATGAACTCAGGGGTTCTCATTGTCAGAGGAGCTTAGGTCCTTGCTGTCACTCAGGATGACCTTCCCAGTGCAGATCCTTGATACAGACTGCCAAGAGACATGGTCATGGTTTTCAGCAGGACTAGTACAGGACATTGCCATGAGATCCAGGCCCTCAGCTGGATTCATTTTTGTTTTTTGTTTTGTTTGTTTGTACCAGGAACTGAACGCAGGGCCTTGTGGGTGCTTGTGCTGCTGAGCAATATCCTCAACTCCTCTGTTAGATTCTTTGTGTTTCTAGTGCATGGACAGATCTCCCACACGCTTTTTCCATTTTATTCTTTGGGTGACTATTATAGAATAATTTGATGAAGACAAAAAAAAAGAACCACTCCAGCGGCCTAGTTTCTAGAAGTGCTATTTGGTTCTTACATGGTCAGAAATGTCATCAGAACGCTGGATAAACCTGCTGTCATTTTGGTCTTACCTGTGGGTCTTAGGCTTCACCTGTTCACTGCACTCTTCCTAGGCATCACTAACTCTTCTTAGCTCTTGCACAACTCCTCATCATGGAATGACAGGCTCCATGGACTTGCCTGCTCTTTCCAGTCTCATGTTCCCATCTGCTTTTTATATGGACCTATGTTGCCTTCCACTCATAATAAGCTGTGTATTCTCTGCACACATGATGCTTTCCCATCATCTTGAGTCTTTGAAATAGTTTTCTGTCACTGGATCAGGTGTTTTCTGCTGTGCAGTCTCTAATTTATCTGCTAGATGGTCATTGCTGTTGCTGCTGAAATCATTTTATGTAGTGCTCTTTGAGGCCCCGTTACTACATTTTCATTCAGCATCATTACTATTTCTCCAGCCTCTCGTACAGCTAGTCTACTCCGCAATCAGCATATTCTGGTGGAAATGTTTTCTCTGGACTGAAAACTACTTAAGAAAGGAGATGTACATCATATTAACATAGTAAGCAGCTGACAAACAGTCATGAGTGAGTGCCCAAATTGTACATAGGAGACTTGGAATTAATCACTGTACTGTAATCTAGTTTAGGAGACCCACGTTTTTTCCCATGAGGAGCCGTGACAAGAGCTCTGACTAGCAGCATTTGGGAGGCAAGAGAAAAATAGTTACCGCAGGGACAGTGTAAGGCAACTTAGGCCAAATCCATTTAATAGGTTTGCAATTTCCAGCCTTCCTTTCCCCATTGAAATACTTCCCGTTATTTTCCCTGGTGTAGGTGCATTTCACAGTGTTATGGCATACATATTAATATGAATAGGTAAGTATTTTCTCGACACAACAAAGCCCCTAAAAACTTAATGAATGTTTCCCCTCGGAACCATACTTTGAAAAACATTATTTATGGCTAGATAAAACCCTGGGTGCTTATAACTTTTTTTTTCTACTTTATATGAAAGCTATTCTTTCCTACTAGGCTCTTGAAAAGTTTAGGAAAAGCCTGTTTCCAGTAAATGCATTTTTTCGTTTTCCTCCTGGAAGCGTCTAGCTCAGCACTAATGAGAAATTGATCTCTCAAAGAGAAAGAAATTAAAACCAAACAGAATAGAGGTAGGTAAATGCTTTTATAGTGACTTTGCCCTGGATTCTAAATCTTAGCAGTGAGATATTTCTAAGACTGAAATACTGTAAATTGGATAAAACCCCAAACTGAAAACTTTTAGTAAAAAGTAGAGTTGAGGTAGTGCAGAATTACTTACCCTGTGGCTTTTTACAGTATTTGGAACTGAATAATTTCTCATTTCACAGCAACCTAGACATGAAACCTGCCACTCTTTCTTAATGCTAAGTGGAAAAGAACAAATATTTATAAAGAGTTAGAATCTTTTTATTTCTGATCCTGTGTGATGTTTTACATTGCCTCTTCATTTGTTGTCTGTAGGAATTATCTGGACCTCCCAGGAAACGGATAAATTACTGCTCTCCTGAAACTTGCAAGGCCACCAAGATAGCATGTGCATTTTCAATATTCCCACCTGGGAAGGATTTTAATCTACTTTAAATTATCCTAACCTAATTATAAAGGTCATTCATAGTTAGGCTTTTAAATATTCTTTTTTTATTTTATAGGAAAGGTAAAACAATATATCATAACAAAATAAGAGAATAACAATAGTCAATATATGTTCTTATCTTTAAAGTCGTCCAGGCACAAGATGTGAGCTTAAAATACCTCCAATTGATATTAGCACAAAACTTCCTTTTTAAGGAACTAACAGACACTAGCTGCATCACTGAGTGACATTTTCCCCTTTTCCTTACTGCTCTTCTCCTTTCACTTATCCTACGTCCTTCTTTTTTCTGGAAAATTTGTTCCCACTTCACAATGTCTATTGTACACGTAGAACTAACTTACTATTTTAGTTTCTCACACCAGGGAGATAATGCAATGTTTACACATGTGAGTCTGATTTATTTCACTTAGGAATATGGTCTCAAGTTGCATCATTTATGTATAAAAGTCTTTAGCTTATCCTTCTTGATGGCCAAGAAGTACTTTATTGATAATAAAAAATCACATCTTTTTTATTCATTCCTCAAGTGATGGGAGTTTGGGTTTTTTTCCCCCAAGATTTATATATTATAAACTCTGCTGCTATAAATGTGGGTTGACATATATTGCTGTGGTATGATGAGGCCTGCCTCATCTCAGATTTTTGGATTGGATCTGTAATTCGGAAGTATGATATTTTACAATTCTTTATATGTTTTACATTGATGTCTTTTGTCAGAAGGACTGCTGGCTATGTTTCTCCACTCTGTGGTTATCTTTTCACTTTGCTGATGATCTTTTTGCTGTTCAAAGATTTTTAATAAGATGAGATTCTAGTTATTGATTCTTTGGAAAACTTTCTATGCCATTCTGATTTTGTTCATGAAGTCTTTACACCTATGCCTTCAAGATTTCTACCTACTTTCTCTTCTAGTAGATTCATTGCTTCTATTTTAGTATTTAGGTCTTTGATCCATTTTTACGTTAGTGCATGGTGGTAGACATGGATCTAGTTTTAATCTCTGGAAAGAAAAGAGTCAGTTTTTCTGGCATAATTTATAGAAAAAAAAATATATGTATTTCTTTTTTTCTTTCACTGAACACGTTAGGCCCATTTGTCAAATATTTGAGTGTGACAGTAATAGCGCCTGCCTCTCCTAACCTGTCCCTCTGAACTCTCAGGTCTGTTTTCTCCCCCCAGTAGCACGCTGATTTTGCCACAGCAGCTTCGTACTATAAAGTCAGAGATTGTGATGCCTTCTGCTCTGTCTTTGTTGTCCAGGCTTTAAGCTCTTTAATATTAAAGGAATGCACGTGTTGTTTCAGTTCTGTGGCAGAGAGCACTTCTTCCACAGTTTAGCTCATGTTGATTTCTGAACAGAGTCAAGCCAGCATGTGTTAACTGATTTGTATGTGTGGCTGTGAAGGGCAAAGTACACTTGGCAGTGCAAAACCTCAGTTCTAATCTGACTTCTTGTTGGCTTCTATTTCAATCCTAGGCCTTGTCTTCCTCTCCTATCAAATGAGGAAAGTGGACTAACTTTTATGACACTTTTAACCTGTTCATCCATAGCTGGGAAGGTTTTCTATTGTCAGGCTACCTTATATGAGATTCTTTCTAATTTAGAGTAATTCCCAACAATCTAAGAATCTTAGAGTGTTCAAGATAATCAGGTTCTATGTTTTCTTTCCCTTGAAGTTTCTTTCTAACCAAGACAGTCTGGGAATGAGATTCTAGATCTCAAATCCCAATTTATACCTTGCCTGAGACAGCAGAAGACTGTCCTCTTCTGTAGATGGCATTACAATAATGGACTGGGCGCCACTGCTGTTTGTCCTTGTGACACACCCTGGTCCCTTTTTCACTCATGTGAAACAACTGGCTCTGACAGAGGCCAAGGGCTAATTTGTATCATAGGGAATAACCACAAGAATTCAAAAATTATTACTAAGTATTGGTGAGAATTCATAACACAATCAAGCAGTAGTTAATGCCATTTGGAAATACAATTTAGAGAAATGTGGAGACATTGCCTGATAATCTAATGAAAACCTTCATGGGCCAAGTTTTACTTGGTGCCCAAAACAAGTGCACCATTTGTGCATTTAGCTGTTTTTAATCAAAAAGTTATCTAGTAGAGAGGCTGGGGTTATAGCTCATTGGCACAAGCACCTGCCTGACAAATGCAAGGTCTTAAGTTGAATTCTCAGGACAAAAGAAAAGTTATGTAGTACAAAAAACTTCATTCATAGAGTTTTTATTTCAGCAAATTCCTTCACCATTTAGTATGGACTAAATAACTTTGGGCAAGAAATTTAATCTCTTGGAAATAGTCCATTTGTAAAATAATAGATAATGCATACTTACCTAGTAGTAATACTGAGAAACTTACAAAGTGTTCATGGCTGTGTCAAAGTTTGTAGAAGCTACTAATGTACTTGGCATTCATCACACACACTAAGGTCTACTGTTTGTGGAATGACTACTATGGATCTGGCAGTGAGCCAGGTTTTTTTTTTTTTGCCAAAGATAGTTGGGGCAAGTCTTTGTTTAGAGGTGATGTTAAACTGGTATCTACAAGATAAGAATTTACAAGAATATCCTCAGCTTAGATAAGAGGGACATGGTCATGAGGTGACATGAAAATGGACTAAGAGATGGACAGCACAGTGGAGAATGGAGTCCACTGAGAGAGGGTAAACGCTCATAGTAAGGGGCAAGGTCAGGCAGATTAGCTTGGCAGTTTAAATCCAAAGTATGATGAAAGAGAAATTTTAAAATGTATCTTTTTTTAGTAGAAACACTGTGAACTGTGAATACAGAATTAAATGTAATTCACTTTAGCTGGGAGACAAAGTTGTTTTGTTTGTATCTTTCAGGAAGATCATATCTATATGAAATTGACAAATACGATTTAAAAAATTATGGTCCCAGTCAGGTATTTTAGTTGTAATGTCATCGAAAGGAATATCCTGACCTTTGGCAACTGTGGCCTCAGAGAGCGCTAGTAAATGAATTTTACAGGCCTGTAGTAATAAGCAATTTTCACTTTTTTCATTTACTTTATTATGATATTTTAGAGCATCTACCTTGTGTCAGGCATTGTTTCTTGCTTTTCTCCACAGAGAAGGTGAATTTTTTTCAGTATCTTCAGTATCTGGACTACACAAACACTACACACCAACACCGGCTGGAAAGCTGTGGCCGGTGCGTGCCCTCAGTTACTGCAGTCTTCTCTTTGACCGGGTGATAGACGTCATTCAGTTTTCAGGTTGTCTCCTCTAGTGAGAGGTCTCCACTTCTGAGTTAGGCTTCTGTCTAGCTTTGTTTGTTGTAGTTGTTATTGCTTTTACACAGACGCACAACATCAGAGTTTTCTACAGAAAGATAATTAATTTAATTTCTTGCTAGTGATAGCTATGGTATTCATTCTGGTCTGGCTTTCCCATTATGTTTGAGCTCCTTGCTGTATCTCCCATTTTTAGCAAGGTCCAGATTAATTATCAATGAAGTAATAAGGTGAATTAACTTTCCTAGGAAAAGATAGGAGGGGCAATTTACAAAATGGCGAATATTCAAATTTAACAAAAATATGTAAACTCATTGCCATTAATGCTGAAAATAACCTCCTTGCTCTGAAACACATGTCTCATTGGTCTTGCCCCTTTCAGAAGCCATTCCACAAGTCCTCGCTCGGGGGCATCTTTAGCAAATGCAAGGAAGGCACGGGGACTGCTGTGGCTGCTGTCCAGCGGAAGGGCAGGCTTGCAAAGGCACTCCAGCATGCCCGGACCCTCTTTACTCTCAAGATCTGGCAGGAAGCATCTTCTAGAGTTTCCCTGAGGTTCCATGACTGATGTCAATATTATGAATCAGTTCAGAATGTCCAAGGAGCCAGTAAAATACCCGTGAGAGAAAACTTCCGGAACTGCATCAAAAGTGTCAAGAATGATGGTATAGGTGCTTTTAGAGGGAGCGGGAGAATTTTGTGGCATATTCATGACCATGTGTCTTTTGTTGTAATAAAGTTTTAATTTTTTAAATGTATTTAGTACAAGACCTACAGGTTCTCACTATGCAGATCAGACTTGCAGTGATCCTCCTGTGTTTAGGCTCACAAATGCTGGAATTACAGGTGCTAGCCACCATGCCCAGCCTCAATCACCAGGTCAGTGTGCCCTGGGGGAGGGGGTGGAGCTAGCCTGGCAAACTGAGGATTGAACCCTGGTCCCTGTACTCTGCCTAAGCAGGCACTTTAGCTCACCGAGCTACCTGACCAGCCTTTCAAATTTTAAAAATTTAAATATATTCCACATGGTTTTCGATCATATCTCACATTTCTTCATGTGTATTGTGTTAATCATGTCAAGCTTTTTAGGTATATTGAAATAAGGCTGAAATAATAATAGTGATAATGCAAGTAATTATTTTACATTATCATTTTTAAATAAAAACCAATGGATTTCACACATAAAATATTTCTTAGTCACTCTGCAAATGCAGTGAACAAAAATTAAAAGTACACTTAATTAAATATGTATATATTTCCTCTTTGCTAGCTTTGATGGATACCTACCTTGGTGTAGTGTTTTAATTTGGCTTTGGAGACAGGGGTTGGAAGTTGGGGTTCAGGAAGATTCTTTAAAAATGTTGGAAATGACATGAATTCATATTGTAGAACAACTAGACAGTCTAATCCACAGGAATAAAAGTTAAGAACGAAATCACTGGGAGTCTGAGTATTTTTCTGCCCCAGTTGCTGTGTGCCATTAAGCAAGTCATTTCACTTAAGCAATTTCCTTCATCTGTAAAATTAGAAAATTAGTCTAGGTAATTTCTAATGCCTCTTCTAATTCTGATGATTATAACATTCTACAGCTAAGGTAGTCTATTCAGGAAACCCTGGGAGAAGGAAGATCATTGTCATTGTTTAGATAGCTGACCAAATATGAAATATACCAGGGAAGTCAGTTTTTCCCATGTGTAAATACACATAAAGTGAGTTCATTGGTTCAAAGCCAGTGACTATTTCTGTGTTGTACTTTTCTATTTCAGAAAGGGTGGCAGACGTAATGGTAGGGAAACAAAATATTTTTCACTAATTCTAAGCTCTTCTTATCAATATTTCTGTTTAAAGGGGCCATGGAGAAGGCATGGGCTAGCTTTTGAGCATGGTTTTCAGCAGAGCTGCCACCAAGCATAACACTCAGTCCTTGTTCAGAGATGGGATGGACGGCACTTCCTTCAGTAGCATACACAGAATGAGGGACAGTTATTTCCACAACATCAGATGGCACGAATATTTTTTGGTAGAATACGCTTCTGTAAAATTAGATGTTTACATGGAATGTTTTCATTTGTTAGCGCTCATCTACTAAAATATTATTTTTGTAAGGTTTGTAATAATGCCATGAACCCCGATTCTCTAATTGTTTATGAGCCTTAAGCAGTGCTACAGGAATATTAACACACAATGACACCTCATAAAAATAAGCCAGCTTTTTCACTCAAAAAAAAAAAAATCAGTTTCTTTCTTTCCTAGGCACCATATACCATTTTATGGTTAAAGGGATTAATGAGCTCTGAAATCCTGCTTTTGATTTGGCAGCACTAATTAAATTGACTTGAGCCACTGAGCAGCTACTACTAGTCATTTAGCAGGTAAATAGGAACAAAGGTGGAAAATGAAGGGTCGCTGCTTGCCACGGGAACTAACCAAGGAGTCCCTGGCTCTTTTATGTGACAGAGTAATAAAGCGTACAGCCTTTACAGTGCGGGTTCAGGAGTTGAACAGGCCTCCGTCCTTAATTACTCCCTAGCATACGGTGCATGCAAGCTCCTGAATTTCCATGCCCTCCATTTAGTACATTTTATGATTTGTCCACCGTATTAGCGATCTCAAATTATTTTTCTAGGAATTAACAAAGCGAAATGCCAAGTGATGGGCTCTGTGTCAAACATCCGATAAACATTCAATAAATTCTGGCTGCCATTTCTAATGGAAATGTAGAAAACTCATGCACCTGGTGCAAAGCAAGAATTACTTGCATTGCTGATCCGAGAGAGAATCATTCTATTCCTATACTTAAACATCCTCAAGGGAAGGGGCTTATTATTTTGAGGGTAACTCATTGAATTGTTCAAAGGTTTGTCAAAGCTTCTTAATAATAAGATAATGAGCTCATACATGGAATTCCTGTAAGCTGATAATATTTTGACACGTGTAGCTTTCTGCAGTTCGCAGAGCACTTTGATAGAGTAACTCGCTGGGGAAGCACGGTCCATTTGTTCGCTTACTCACTCACTCATTCAGGGCATTGGTAAGCTCGTCCCTTCATCCTACAGATCATGTAGCAACTGCTTGAGAAGTTCGGAGTGAACAAGTGAGCAGCGAGCCACTTTACAGCAGCTTGCAACAGACGAGAAGCTGGGGCTCTTGTTCTTCTCAATTCCCCCTACCTTGCCCTTTCCCACCATGCCCTTCCCACCACGCACCTCGTCAAGCCCCTTACCCTTTACCTCTTGTACTTTCCTATACCTCTGCTTTTATCAGACTGCCCTGTTAGGTATGGACCCTGTTAGCTAGAAACTTCGATGGATTGTGAATTGCTTCAAAAATTAAGAAAGTGCAATTTTTCAATTTTATGACTTACTTTCATCATAGTATCTCTCTTGAAACATGTGACGAGTAGAGACTTGTCAAGTCAATGTACAGATGCATGGGAAACATTAAGTGACTCGTGCAAGCATGTAAGTAGCCAATGAAACCCAGCCAGAATCTGTGGGTGACATTCTGTGCTCTTGCAACTATTAGATAGGGGTTTTCCAGAGTGTTTCTACAAAACATCACATTAGTTTTTAATTGCTGAATTACCCACTTACAATCAACATTCTCATTCTATGTCTGTTCTCTCATTTGAGGATAGCTGATATTAGACCTGTCACTTCAGATATCAAAAACTATAGGTAACCAGGATAGGAATGCTTGTCTTTAATTTTGAGATATCCCTTTGATTAATCACTTATATCATATCTTGCAAATTTTCTTTACTTCAGCTACTTAAAATACAGGTCTTATAATTTGATATCTATTCATGAATTTAGTGTGCGAAAGGATATTTTATTTTATTTTATTTTGTGGAACCGGGGATTGAACTGAGGTCCTTGTGCTTGCCAGGCAAGCGCTTATTCTACTGAGCTATCTCCCCAGCCGGAGTGTGCAATAGGATTAGTAAACAATATAAAATATATGACTGCCATGTCTAAATTGAAATTTCAATTTATAACAGATACATCACTTTATAAAAAGCTTGAATGTGAATAAATGAGAAATTCAGACTCATAATAAAAGTATACATCATGCATGAGACACTTTAGTCCCCCATTTGCAATTATGCTTTTGTCAGGCACTGACTTTGGCTTGAAACGTGAATACCGTTAATGGCAGGTGCTGGGCATATAGACCCATGTTGACTGAACTTCAGGCATCTGACTTAGAGCTGTATGAAGTTTGGGAATAAGCAAAGCAGTTCTGTAAGGGCAGGTGATCAGCAACAGACTAGATCGGAGAATCTAGATCTGAGAATCTACAAATCTTTGTTAGCACTGTAGGCTCCATATAGCATTTTGGTCTTGAATGACTCACATAACTTCTTGAAGCCCCAGCTTCTGTAAAATGCAAATAATAAATATAAATGTGTTATATGTGTTTATAACTATTGAGATCAGTTTCAGAATTACTGCCATTAAAACTGAATTTCAAGGCAATGATGTAGGAGGTTGTATATCCTATATCACAATTTCAGGGAGATGGCTTCCTGATAAATATACTAGCAATACATCCAGGGTAATTTTTTCAATAAGAAATGTTTTCATAACTGCTTATACCTGTTCAGTTCACATTTATCACCATGTGTCTGTATGCTGTATTACTTTGAAATACAAAATGTAGATTTAGGCCACTATCATTAACATTACAGGGAGAGTACTCTGTGCTCAGTAATACAACTTTATGAGCAACTGTAAATAAAATAAATAATATTTATAATGAGGCTTGGAAAGTATTTCAGACTCCTCATTTTTATTAACTATCATGTTCCAATATTCTTCGTCTGTCTTAAAAAAGAATATAGGTAACTCTAAGATAGAAATCTATGGTTTCGACTAACTTTTGCCCGTGCTCTACAAGTAAAGTCTTAAAATTAAATACACTCTCTCACATTTCTAAGAAGACAATGGAACTAGGGCCTTCTTTCTACTCCTGTGGCTGCTGCTAGTGAGAATGAAACTTTGCTTAGCATTCTGCAAGGCAACTGAGGTATACAGCACTCTAAGCGGTAGAGCAGGTTAAATAACATTCATCTTTCTCTTTTGATGAAAAGTGAAATACAACCTAGGAACTGTGGAAAAAGCAGTCTTCCATATATGTATTGTATCCGATGGTACCGTTACTCCTAATATGAAGGTGGAGAAATGACTTGCTCCATGGCTGAGCAACGCATGGAACAGCAGCTGAGCTCCAGCATTCCCATCCGTTTCTGCCATGTTTCTGATAGTCCTGGCTACCATTGTTTCCTACACATCGATGATAGGACTGTTTCAGTTGTACACATGAGATCCAGATAACAAGTCAGGGAAATAATGGCTTCAGGGGGTGTCTAGGATGGATAGCCGCTTAGATTTGGGGGAAATGTATAAAAATCAGTTGATTTAATTTAAAAAATGTGAGTTATCACTCATGAACTCTGGTAGCTTCTGTTAGTAAATACTGTAAATGTCCTATGAAAATGATCAGTTCTTTTTAATGAATGAAAGTAATGAACTGTAGTGAAGCCAAAGGCCGAGGAGGACGGCTGCATGATGGCTAAGTGGGCACTGAACAGCTAGGAATTTTAACATTGACAGTGCTAATATGTGCTAATTCTTATCTCTCCTAGCTCATTAAACGCCCCGAACAATTGCATCAGATGGGTACTTTCATTTGCTGGGCGAGAGGCCTGAAGAACAGAGAAGAGAGTCAGTGGGGCGGCCAGAAGGTGAGCCCCAGCAGCCTGGTCTTTGAGCCTTGGCTGGATGGCTGTCTCCTGCCGAACTCCTTACACGTAACTTAAATTTCAGTTTCTATCAAAGAAGATAATTTCTTTGATTATAAAAGGCCAAGGGAATTTCAGTAATTCTGAGAAGACAATTTTTTTTCAGGGTATTAGCTCAGGGCTAAGTACATCAATATACTTGTCTTTAAAAAAAAAAATGTATCTGGTATAGGGTCTTACTAAGCAGCTTGGACTCACAGTGATGTTCCTGTTTTCAGTCTGAGTGTTGGGATCACAGGCATGTGCCACCATTCTGCTTGCGTCATTTCCAGCCTCCCAGCGAGCCTAGAGCACAAGCGCCCTGCTAAGTCTGTGTAGA
This sequence comes from Myocastor coypus, assembly GCA_004027025.1. NCBI lineage: Eukaryota > Metazoa > Chordata > Mammalia > Rodentia > Myocastoridae > Myocastor > Myocastor coypus. The sequence continues at coordinate 62,310 of PVJA010003695.1, forward strand.
CCTCCATGGCTGTGAGGCAGATCCAGGGATGACCAGGTCAGTGCTTCCCTTGAGGACCAAAGGGGAATCTTTCCACCACATCCCCAGCTCCAGAAAGCAAAGCTTTCACCAGCCCAGCGTTTGTAAATGGGTCTTTATAACTGCTCCAGCACCAGGCAGCGATCTGTGCCCTAGCTGGATGTGTTTTCAACTGACCTACTCTGAAACAAATGCTAAAGGAGTTCTTCAAAACCCAAGAAGGTTAGTGCACAAGAAGAAAATATAAGAAGCTGTAAAACTCCTGATAAAGTTAATTATACAGCTGTAAATTTCATTATGCAGTGGAATTCATGAGGGCTTAATATTTGTAGGCCTGATACAAAAACCATTGAGATGTGTAGTGTGACAAATAAATTGTTGAAACAATGAATGGTTGCATTAATAAACTAACAGATCAGGAATATAGAAAATGTACAGAGACACCCCACACTGAAGATGTGAGGAGTAGCAGAGTGCAAGGGTTCTTAATTGCGGAAGTATCTTCTCTTGTTCTCGTATGTTGTTTCTGTGCCTTAAAACGATATTGATATCACTCCAAAATAACTTATTTTAGTAACCATAGGCAAAGGTCTATAACAGACAAATCAAAAAGGACACATAATCACAGCACATTACTGGCGTGGGTCATTAAAAATAGAGAAAGAATAAGAGAGGAAGAGAAGGAGAACAGAAGTACAACATGACTGCAACAAAAGTTACAGAATGACTGCGTGAAAGAACACTTTATCAGTAGGTAATTTGAATGTAAATAAATTAAATTATCCAATTAAAAGATACAGAGTGACAAAATTGATGTAAAAACAAGATCTAACTATGTGTTGCTCACAGAAAACCTCACTTCACTTCTAAGGACACATGCAAGATTAAAAGAAAAGGGTGAAATAAGATTTTTCACATAAATAAAATCCAAAAATGAGAAATAATCTAATTTTTTTCTAATAAGATTGTATTTAAACCCAAAGCAGGAAAAAAGGCAGAGATGATTGGTATAGAACAATAAAAGGATAGCTTCTTCCCCTTGTATATTTTAAAACTCTGGTATTGAAAAAATGAATATTAGTAGACCTTAAAGAACAGGTAGACTTACTTGGCTGTTATTTGGACAAGTGCCTTCCTAAGGCCATGTGAGCCAGGCCTGGCCTTGAGCCTGTGTCCAGGTAAAGAGGCGACACTTTGGGGAGCTGATGCCCCAGACGGAAAGGCTGTGCGCCCCACAGTGACGCTGTCCAGCTGACTTGCTGCCTCTGTCACCTGATTCTGTCATGTTATTCTGACTCCCGACCACCCCCAAAACAACTAGGACAACTGACTATGGAATGAAACCTCAGAGCAGCCAGATTAAAGTTTCCTTCTTTGTAAATACATTATCTCCAATATATTCTTAGAGTAATGGAAAGCTGATAACTTAGAGTTGAAACAAGAGAGTTTAGAGACTTTACAACCACCACACTTGCACTGAGGGGTAAATCCCTCAGATAGAAAATCAGCAACCATAACCAAAATTTAAGTATCTCATATGTATCTGCAGAGCTTTTAAACAAACGCCCACCAAATACACATTGTTCTCATCAGCACATGAAATATTCTCCAGTATAGATCATAGGAAAAAATAATTCTCATTGTATTCTAAATTAAAATCATATGAAACAACAGTTCCACAAAGTACTGTATATGGTCCCAAACTTAATCCTGAGGGGATTTGACCCTGGAAGATACAAAAAATGAATATTTTGTTATATAGGTCATGCTTTGACTTGCCTTTGATCGCTCAGAAAAAAAAAATCATATAAAGGAGATTTTCTGATGGCAATATAATTAAAGGTAATGATTAATATCAAGAAAAACTTGAGAAATTGCACAAATACATGATAATTAAACCATAAATGATATACAACATTAACAAAATGAAGTACAAAAAACTATATGGTCATCTCAATAAATACAGGAAAGAATCTTTTGTTCTGCATGTTTTCTTAGTATAAGAGCTGCCCAAGTTAGGTACAAAAGAAAGGTACTTCAGCATAATAATGGCCATTCCAACTCAGCGAACAAAATGTGTCATACTGAATTGGGAAAAGATGGAAGTCTTGGGCTGGCCTGAAAGCTCAGTGGACTAAAGTACCTGCTTAGGCAGAGCACAGCAGCTGGGGTTCCATCCCCAGCATGCTTTGCTGGCTCTGTCCATGGGGTGTGCTGAGATGGTGATAGAGACTGGGTATGGTGGCATGTGCCTGTAATCCCAGCATTTGTGAGACTGAAAGCAGGAGAATCACTATGAGTATGATCTAATTAGTGAGACCGTGTGGACCCTGTCATATGTCTGTATATCTATATGTCTATATATCTGTATATCTATATATCTATATCTACATATAAAATGAGTCAAGGTTGTCTATATCTATCACATTTATTTAGCATAGTATCAGAAGTCTGAACCAAAGTAATAGAAAAAGAAAAAAATGGCATCCAACTCAAAAAGATGCTGAATAATTTGACATTGCTCGGAAATGATGAGGTCTTATATTTAGAAAATCTCCCAACCCTTTGAACTGATTAGGACTAATAAATGAATTCGCAAAATTGCTGAATAGAAAATCATCATACAAATAGTAGCACTATTCTATGCCAATAATGAGCTACCTGAAGGAAAAAATAACAAAGCACTACCATGCACAGTTGCTGGCAAACATAAGTAAAATATCTAGGGATAAGTTTAACCAAATAAATTTTAATGAAAGGCACAAAACATTGGTGAAAGAAACTACAGAGTGCATACAAATTAGAAAGACATCACATATCCATGGGCTGAAATACCTATCTATACATCTAAAAACAAGCTATGTTGTGAAGTTTGTGCTTTGAAGTTAATTTTGTAGAGTTAAAACTATCTAAATTTAACACATACAAAGTAAATAATAAGTGCTATCAGTTATACAATATATGTATAACAAGAATAAAATGGCTGAAATTTGACACCTCTTTAAAACTGTTTCTGCCATTTAAACTTGATTGTGTCTATTGGTTTATTAAAACCAATAAAACATTATTGCACATTATTGTACAAATGAGCTACACTTGTATTTTGGTTAATGTCAATTTGCAGCCATTAACACTGTTTCTAAAACTTATCAGAGCTATAAAATGTTTCTAATTCTTGTTAAAATAATTATATTTCATAATTAAAGGAGTTCAACTTCAAGTTAAAGGAGGTTAAAGTTTGTGTTACTAGTAAAAACAAAAATGTGTCAAATTTCTATACAGCTGTGGTAATAATTTTTGCTAATCTTATAGTATATTTAATTGCATGTAATGTTTCCAAGTGTACAGATCTTCAAAGGTATAAAACAGAAAAGCATCACAATGGAGTCTTCTAGCTAAGGTTGTTCAGAATGATCTCTCTTAGGCTCAAACATGTGTTTTTCTTATTTGTGTTCTGGCTATTGTGGATGAAATGCGCCTGCTAATCCAGAATCAAACAGTCAACATGGGAGGTTTTTTCAAAACTTGTACTTTGTGATTGCTAGGAATATGCTATATATGTGTGTCCCAACACTTAGAGATGCTTAAAAACTGTGTGGTGCAGTTAATGTCACCCTGAAATTAAAGATTAGATATTGATAACTGTGGATCTATGGACAGGTACATTGTTCTACATGGTGCTCTATTAAAGGATGACAAGTTTTGGTAAAAATTCTTATATCACATGTTAGATAACTGACTTAAAAGTTATCTTCTGTTCTAAGATGAACATTTACATGTGTTTTAGAGATAATAACAAAATTTAATAACTCTAATATAACAAAGTCATCAAGGACATTGTGGTACAATGATATGTTGTCCCTGATCTCCAGTTTTATGTGTAAATTTTTATGTCATCTGTTATCATTATGGAGGAATTAAATTTCTAAGACAAGCATGATTGATAAAGAAATAACAGTTCACTGGCCATATTATACATTTCATGTTACTGGTTATTTATATAAGATCGTAAAATTAAACCTACCACAGCCACTATAAAACTGAAGTAGCTTATTATCTCTTATTGATGTTTAAGAAGTGAGGTTTGAAAGCCAGAGCTAGAATGATAATTAGGTTAGAAGGACGGGCAATATTTGGGCCCTGGACCTCCAAAGTCAACAGAGACTGAGGACATGAGAGGGCCTTTTCTACAGGACCCTACAACCAGGACCACCCAGTTGCCTGAGCAGGGAGATTGTTGGATCCCAGGAGACAGGTGTTGACCAATATACATTCTTGCCAAAGGGGAATGTCATCAGAGGGAACATTATCTGCAGTGCTTCCATATGAAGTCGTGTGATTAAGGAAGGCCATGGCCCATGCTAGCATCTGACATTGACAGAAGAGCTGAGAGGCTCTATATGTGGTTCCAAAAGTAACCCCTGAAGTGTCTTAACTGAACTTGATAAATAGAAAGAGCTTAATTTTGATTATGTGGGTCTGACTTTAAACTGGCCTTAAACATCCAAAAGAAATGCATATCCAAAAGATATTTAAAATATTACCATAGTAATAAAGACTAAATAGAGAAAAAGGGGCACCAGTCATTAATTAAGGCTAGAAAACTAGTGGAAACCATAAAAGTTCACTTAAATCTTTAGTTAGTTTAAATTGTTCTGCAAATCCAGAAAATTCTTCATCTTTCTATAGCTAAAACTAGAAGGACTTGTGCACTAATAAGTGAAATTAGTTATTTTGGTAAATAATTTATATCCAGTGAAAAACATATATCACACTTATAGATACCCACCACATTAGACAGGTCTGGCAGCCAGCTAGTTGTATTCTTTATCCCAGCCCCTTAAGAGCAGTGTTCAGGTATGGCTCTTCTCCTCAACCACCTCTCCATTTGGGGGCTCACTCTATGGTCATACCTGCTTTAATCTCTTAGAAATTTGTTTTTATTTCCAGAGGCTTCCCAATACTAAGTGATCATACAGATGGAATAAACAACAAAGGTGTTTTTACTGAGATCCACAGATCGACACTGTAAAGGAAATTCATAACTGCTAAACTGCCACATAACTTCTACCCAAGGTGCATTAGGTTAGCTCTGTGAAGAAGACCCCTGATTGTGATCTCCTCTACATGACCTTTCTCACCTCAAAACAGCTAGATCAAAACTCATTCTCCCCTAAACACAGAGATAGCTATTCTGAGTGGAAATATTATAGGCTGCTAGATTAATTTTTTATGAGCAGAATATATTTATTGGGGGAAAAGAAGCTCCTGTCTGAGAGACACAGGAGGGGAGCCCCGAATGGGTGGTCCCCAGGAAGCTGTCCTTCAAGGATTTTTATAGAGTAAGACCATGCAGTGAGGTGGGTCTAAGGTAGTGGAGAACATGGCCCATACATGTTTAATTGTTTCTTTGGTTTGTCTCCTCCAAACTTAAAGTTATTCTGTCTACCTAAGATAAAAATGCCAGCTGTCTATTGAGGACCTTTAGACAGAACCTCTGGAAAGTATCTCTGACTGCCAGTCAACAACTGTAACCCCTTTCGGCCTGAAGAAGCCAGAGCAATCATTGCCCATGATTCCCTCACAATGGTTCGAGTTACTTCTTTAGAGAGGGGAAGGTTGTAGACAGCTGAATTAGATAGAGATATTATAGGCAGTCAGAGAGGACCAGGCCCTCAAGGAGATAATATAGAAGACAAGGTGACTCTGTATCTTGGAAGAGACAGACATTCCTGTATGGGCCAAATCTCAAGACTAAAGAGGAGATAAATACGGCTAGCTACCTACTTCCTCAGGGATGGGCATCAGGGATTGTTATTCTAAATAGGTATCAATCACTTTGGAAGAGTCCAAGTGAGTCACTAACCCAAGCCCCAACAGGAAGAGACCCTGTCCCATATTCATGCCCACTTGCTACGTGATTCACTTCCTTATTTTATTTTTATGTATTTAGTACAGGGGCTACAGAGTTTCAGTACACAGCTTGGACTCGTAGTGATCCTCCTGTTTTCAGCTTCCCAAGTGTGGAGATTACAGGTATGCATCACCACGCCCAGTCTAATGCAGTTGTAAAGCATTGTACATGTTCTTGATTTAGGAAAAATTACCTTCACAGAAAAGCCAAGGGCTATGGTTGGGTTCAGCTTCTCTGTGTAGATATCTTCTTTGCCTTTATGAGAAGAACCATTTCTTTCTGTGTGTGGGGATGGCGGCTACATTTACTTCTCTACATATAAAGAAGTAATTGGCAGTAATTGGAAAATGCTTGCAACTAGAAGTCAGAAGCCCTGAATTCCAGCTCTGGTTCACTAGTAATTAGAGATCAAGTCTTAAAAATATCATTCATTGAAGAACAAAATAAAAAAAAGGCAATAGCAAGTAGGGAGATAGATTATTTTGCAAATGAACAGACATCAAGAGATGCTCCGAGTGAGTAGAGATTAATAAGGTGATGTGAGAATTAAGATGTGTCATAGACATGTGTCAATTACCCGCAGGGAATATATTCATTATGTATCACAAACGTGTACTAATAGGGAAAAGACCCCCAGATGTGTTTGCAGTCTGCTCCTAGTGCTAGCTGCTTAGCTAGTTTTGCAGAACACAGCCTAACATGCCACGTTGGATGAGCATCAGCTGCAATAACAGCACCAACAAACCGCAGCCCTTGGGGTTGAGACAGAGGAGACAAATGAGTAACAGAAGAAGCCATAGGAGGTGGACACGGACGGGAGCCAAGGCACAGCCAGGGCAGAGAGGGGTGAAGCCTGGTTGGTGATTTCATTTAGAAGGTCAAGGTTAAAGACTGCTCAATTTCTCCAGGAATAAAACTATCTAAAAGATTTGTAGTTAAATTATATTATGAAGGAGGGTCATGAGTCTCAGAAAATTTAGCAGATAGGTTCAGGAGCAAATACTGATGGAGAGATATTAAACAGGACTGAGGCTACAAGAGTAACTTCACCACATGCTAAAAGATATATATATATATATATATATATATATATATATATATATATATATATATAATGTGGCTGAAGGAATTTTAAAAATATTTTGATATGCAAAAAATGTAAGGACCAATCACATTTTCTGGAGAAAAATACTTAGATACATAGCTTTACTAAGGGAAAGGCTTATTATCATCATGGGGAAAGCTATCAAATTATGCTAGATTATTTCATAGGCATGACTGGAACAGATTTAAGAGCATAGTATGGAAACAGTGAAGGAACTAAGTTGGTAAACTCCATTCCAATTAATGTAAAAGCACTATTTCTAATCACCCAGGTGCATGACTCAACCCCCTTGCCCACTCAGCCATGAAACTCACAGATGAGTGTTCTAAACAGGTGAACACCAAGTAGGCTGCACTTCATCTCAGTTCTTTTTCTCTCATTACTGAGACAAACTCCCAACACCCACAATGGAGGAAGGAGAGATTTATTTAGCTCACCGTTAGTGGAGGTTTCAGTCCATATTCAGATGGCTCCAAGGCAGAGCTGTACATGGCAGAGGGCAGCAGTCCATGGCGGTGGAAAACAGCAAAGAACACAGGGAGGGACGGCAGCTGTGGCTGCTAGCAAGCCTCTTTCTCCTCCTTATGTCTGTACACTGATTTTCTGCCCCAGGGTGGGTAGAGTACTCACACCCATAACCCCAACATTGGATCGTGAATTAATCACAAACTCTAGAAGCCGCCCCAATGATGCATGAGGCTTTGGGGGGACTCCTAGACACAAACCATAACATACTGCTACTCAAATACCTTTTCTTCAATTATCAAAGTGGTAACCAGAAGCTATTAGTAGACCCATCATCTTGATTTACAGTCACACTTACTATTTTTCAGTCAGCTCCTCTAAAGCTCCTGTCCTGGCCAGATATTTGCAATTCCTTGATTTTATCACATTTGCACCATCTCTATTAACTGTCTGGATTCCTATTCCATTTCAGCTAAAACTTGGTGGTCAGTCATCCTAAGCACTTCTTGTAAGACTATGCTGAGTATCCAAGAATTATAATGAGAATATACCTATATTATACCACATACAGAAATCTCACATCTGTAGGGAAAGGGAATAGAATTTGAAAAAGAATCAAGATGTGCTATGTACATGGACTAACTCTCCAAAATTAATTTAACCATTGTATACTTTGAACAGTCAGTAATAAAATAAAAAAAACTTTTCCTTCAAAATTTCAGTCTCTTCCTCCCACCTGATGAGCTTGATTCTGTTGCTCTTCCCTTTCTCCTGAGACGAGTGGCCCTGATGTTACCACAGCTGTCTGTCCCTACTCCAGAACAGATTCAGTCCCTGTCATTTCATCCTCTTAGCAGTGGAAGGACATGATTCTGCCAGTAGTTTCTCTTTCTTGTGTTATTAGTCTAGAGTACTTGGACTTTATCTTGTAGGGAGGGTGAGATGAAGACGCTTCCAAAGGCACAATCATGTGTATGTTGAGATATGTGATCAGCTGGAATGAAACCTTTCTGAGGTCACTACAATAGCAAGGGAAAAGAGAAGAAATACATAGACAGGAGAATGGAGATTCTATGGTATGAGTTATTTTCATTGTTCATGGTTATATACAGATCTTACATGATAAATTTCTACTAACGTGCTTTATTTTAAAATGTTTATATGCTGGTCACAATGTTTAAAGCTTATGCTGCCTAGTCATGTGTAACCTCTAATATCATCTTAAAGCCCAAAATATATTGGAAAAAATAAATTTATTTTGCATGTAAAACCACAGATTCCTTATAACTGTATCATGATATTTTCAGCAGTAAATATAATCTGCTTAGTACATCTAGTAAGTACTCATTCTGTGGATTTTTTTTTTTTTAAATTTCATGGTATGATGTTTTCAGTTTTTCTGGAAAAATATCCAGCAGGGCAATAGCTGGGTTGAATGGAACCTCTAATCGTAGTTTTTTGAGGACTCTCCTTACTGACTTCCACAGTGGATTGCTAGTCAACTCCTTTTAAATGTCTGATGAATAAGAATTCCTTATTTTGAAAAGTAGTCCATGGGAAATATTTATATTACAGAGGTTTTATGGTGTAGAGTTCTGTGGTTTTAGGTAGAGTGGTCTTTGGAATACTTTAATTAAAACCTTTTAATTAAAAGGTCAGATTATAGACAGGCAAAAAAAAAGAAAAAAAAAAAAAAGAAAAATTCTTATCAACTTACATTTACCACTATAAACCTATATTTTCCCTTTTCCAGTGTTCCTCTTTATTCATTTTCAGAGTGCCAACTTGAACTTGGATAGGTTGAATTAACCCAACCCATCTCTGGCAGGTATATTCAACATGCTGAATAATGTATAACATTCAATTTACTTTTTCTTTCTCAAGAGAGTTTTCTAAGTCCATGAAGACCCAGGTCCCCTTACGTGGGCTTTGCTGGAGGTCGTGGGGCAACACCAGCAGGTCTACATTGGGGTGGAGGTGCTTGGTTCTTGCAGGCTTTACAAGATCTATTTCTTTTCCTTTCTCTTTTTTTTTTTTTTAAGAATTTTTTATTTTATTTATATATTTTTTTCTTGTTTCAGAACCTTTGTTTGTTTATTCACTCATTTTTATGGCCAGTTCAGCCTGCCCCGAGGGCAGGGCTGGCGCAGCATGTGGTGCCGGGGATCGAACCATGGTCCCTGAAGCAGCCCAAACTTTCCAAAGCAGGCGCTTTAGACCACTGAGCCATCCCGCCAGGCCCTTACAAGATCTATTTCTGACCACTTTGCTGTGAAAGGCACAACTCACACAGTAATGCAGCTTCACATACAGCTTGGGAAGCACATAACCGTCAAAGAGACTCAACTCAGAAATGTCCCTGACAGTGGCGGCCTCCACTATGTTCCAAATGACAGACTTCTTAATGGCCTCATCCTTGGGTATGCACCAGGCACAGTTCGTGCAGCAAACAGGTTGCACACGACCGCGGCCCTTTTTGGCACGACCATTGTTTCTTCTTTTTTTCCGCCATCCTGGAAAGGAGGACCAGAAAGAGGCTATAAACCTAATTTGCCCCTAAGAGCTCAAGTCCAAAAGTAAAGATCAAAAATTGAAATGTTTAGAAGAAGTTAACAGCCTATTACTATTTTACTACTCAGTAATCCTAACAATGAAAATAAAAGATGAAATGTTATGAAAAAACAGAGTGCTTAAATTTTGTGTGTGTGTTCTTATTACAAAACATAAACATTCTAAATATAGTTATATGTTATTTTGAAGCATACAAGGAAGAAAAAATTCTTTTATGATCTCATCATTCTGATATAATTGCCATTTTGCATTTTGGAATGTTTTCTTTCAGTATTTAATGAAAGCTATTTGTATGAGAAAAATTATAATGGAGCTATCCTTAATTAAACCCTGAATTCAAAATCTCTATGTATTATTACTAACTATATCTTTCCTTAAAAAGTAAAATCCGAATTGCTGGCTACAAAAAAAAAAAAAAAAAAAAAAAAAAATTGCATGCTTATAGCTTTACAGCTGTGTTTACTCTGTTCACAGAGAAGCTACAGGAAATTCTCTCTCTCTCTCTCTCTCTCTCTCTCTTAAGGGTTAGGTCTTAGACTGCCTTGTGCTAAGATATCTCAGGAATTATGATAAAATTTTGCTTCGCTGGGGTCTTGGATTCTGATGCTGGTCAGTAATGTAACCTCTGAATCATGATTATTAGAGGGAGTCTATGAAGGAGCGGGTGGGGTATGTCATTAGGATAATTTTTCGAATTCAAAGTCCTAAAGGCCTTCTGTGGATTGTAACCAAGCTTCCTTTAATTCTTTGCCTCTTGAAGGTGTGTATCTGTTGAGAAGGGTTAACCATGTTGGCTTAGAGCTGCAGGAATTTTGCAGCCCAAATCCCAAGAGTGCCTGGAATTTCAAGCCTTGCAGTCCAAAGCAGGTCAATAAACCTTCCTGTATCTCAGTTTCATTGGTAAGATGATAGTAATGGCTCAGAGAGTTGAAAGGGAGACAGTGATGGCAAAGCACTTTGCAAATACAAATCTTTAATTGAGTGGTCATTAAGGAAACTGATTTGGTTGACACTCACTCCCTGGAGACCACGATCAAGTCATTTTCCATCTAAATAGAAACCCTGTGTTCACACTGTTACTTATGTGTAGCATAAACATCGCTGGGCAAAGTCACTCTTCAGAAATTTAAACTCAAGTGCATTCACTGAGCCACAAGATTAATAGACAATGAACAAGTGTGCCAGAGAGGTGGAAATGTTCCGGGACAGGTCAGAACTTTGGGAAGGCCACAAGTGGTTGGTAACAGCAGCCAGCCCATGGCTGTTCTGAATGTGATTAATGACAGTAGCCAATGATTGCTCAGTGGCAAGCGCCAGAATGTTTAGTAAGTGCTTTTGAGGGATGGGTTTGTATATTGCTTATAAGATCCATGTGATGCAGGTACTGCTGTTCCTGTTTTTATATCTATCAAAATGAGACCTCAGAGCTTAATTTACCTTACCATGGTCACTCAGCTAAGGGCAATAAGGTCCAGCTAAGGTCACTTTATTAAGGACAATAAAAGACTAATATAGGTATTTATATAATATATAATAATATAAAGCACATATATATGATATATATTTTATATGCATATATGGTATGTGTACACAAAATATAATGTATGTTTATGTATAAAGTTATTGTTATAGTAAAATATACATTTCCATTGATCATCCCAAAACAATCTTCCTTAGTGAAACATATTTATTCTAGCATTCTTTTCACTTTCTGGAAGAGTCTTGAAGTCTTCCCTGGAGAGTCTTCAGTTGCACTGCCCTGACTGCCTTGATGTTCTGAAGCAATTTAAAGTGTTTAGCTCTACGGTCATTTGTCTTACGGAAAGAGTCTGAGGTCACCCAGTGTCAAGTCCAGTGAATGCAGAAGATGGGGTAAATGTCAATGTTTTTATTTGACAAGACTTTCCATCAGTGTTTTGAATCAATTTAGGCAGCCATGAAAACACACACACACACACACACACACACACACACACACACACACACACACGCTTTGGGACCTGTTTTTGAGAGGGGCAAGAATGAAGTATGTCATTCACAGTGAAGAGGAGTATTCTGAGGAGATTCACTGGCAATGTGTCTCTCACTGTAGAACTTTAGAATTTTTATTTAAACATTCACTGTAGGTTTTTTTTTTTTTTTTCACTGTAGTTTTTGACCAGACCTCATTTATAGAATTTCTTGGATCCCCTGGGAGAAGCTCCAATTCAGTATGTGAGATTGTCAGCAAATATGGACACTGAACTTGACAAAGATGTGGTAAAAGACAAAGGTCTGCATCAGTTCAAGATGATGGGTAGATGGAAATAGGTAGATGTCAATGACTAGAGTTGGCTGACTGACAGATGATAGATAAACATAATTAAAAGAAAAACTGAAGTGAAGCATATTGATTTCTGAAGGATAATAAAAAAATTTTAACATCAAAGGCTTTAGCACAGAATATAAACATAAGGTATTTCTGTAGTTTCTTGTCTCAGTAAGAAAAATCTAATCACCTATACTAAGATTTTTCAACTTTATTTCACAAAGAACATCTGAATTTCTGGGATGAATACTAAAAAGTCATAGCTGGGTCTCCTGTGAGACTTATAAAGAAAACTCACGCATTAAAAGGTCCAAGAAGTTCTTATCTAAGGGGTTTGTTTTACTGTTTAACCTACTGTTCTTAAATGTGTTTTAGCAAAAATTAATCTTTTAAAACCCAATAACATTCTGAAAAAATGACTTATGAAACATGGACCTAAGCAAATGATCAATACAACTGTGATAAAACCTGTTACTCACTTACGATTGAATCTAACTGATCATTTAGAAGATTATTTTTTATATGAGAACCGTTACAGGGAATAATTGCGGAGAGTAGTGTGGAGAAATAGCCCCCATCCTTAGAAAGGTAAAGGCAGAGGCACAGGAAATAGGCACGGAAATGAGAGTGAGTTTGAGAATACCACCAGCCTTAACTCGCTGCAGGTGGAGCTGCTTCAGTGCAGACCCGGAAGGCGACCCCTGAGGACCTCCCTACTGTGGGCCTGCCAGCGTCTCACTGCCTCCCTTCAGTCTGTTTGCCTACACACGCACTGGCAAACACAAGTGCCCAGAAATCTTTCTGCCATAACAGAGACAGGAGCAGCTGTTAACAAAACATATATATAATGTATTCAAACATAACTCTAACCAAATAGCAAACAACCTGGTCCAGGATACAGCTTGGACACTGGGATTCATGGCCACTACTCGCCTTGACCCCTGAATTCAGAGAGGTCTCCTGTGAAGGAAGAGCCGGTCCGGCTACACTGCATTCTGCCCAGGAGCTACAGCAGACCCACACAGATGGTCTCTTTAAAATCTGATGCACAAGGACGAGAGACCTGTTTCCTCGCCTAACCTGGCTTTCGGGCTCCAACTGGCTTCAGCGGTCATAATGCTGACGCAATATGGCAAATGCACAGATAATCACAGAGAGGGGATCATGTTTCCCAGACAGGGAGTTGAAGCAATGTGCCTCAGTGTTACGCACACATTTTTAAGCAAACTGGGAATAATGCAAAACTAGGGTAGCATCAGTCAGGCACACTATAATGCATATGTGCAACAGTTCAGACTTTACCATAAATATGTACTAGTTCACTTCGCCATCTACCAAGTCATCATTTCTTACATCATCTATTCACATATATAAGAAATCTTGACTTCGAAGACGCTTTGTGCCACACACGTTGTCAAGCACTAGAAACGCAGAATTAACACGCTATTGCTTGCTTTCAAGAAGCTTGTGCTCCAGCTGGGAAGACAGGTGTGCGGTTCTGTCAAAGCTTTTAGGGATAAGTAGAGTGAAGAGGTTTTCTGAGACCTTGAATGCTTCACCTTCTGTAACTACTGCTAACGCAAGACCCCCTAAAAGGTGCTTATGCCAGAGTAAGTTTATACTCCTGCTAAACCACGAAGCAGAGATCAGGAAAAAAGCCTCCCATTTATAATCCCAGCTACCTGAGGTTCCTGAGAGTGGATCCCAAGTTCCTATGCAATGAAGAAGACCCCAAGTGAACATTAGCGAGGGGCTGGGGGATGTCGCTCAGGGCAGTGACCGTGGTCAGCACGCTTCAGTCCCCATACTCCTCCTGCAGCTTGTACCCCACAGACCCAATCTGCCTCTGAAAAAGAATCCAAGATTGTTTTCCAGTCCTTGCTTGGAAAACAGAAGCCCCATCACTGCTTGCTGCTGGGGAAACTTCAGCCCTTGGCCGATCTCGTTTTGCCCCCTCTACTTGATCTTTCCGTTGTCCCTGCGATCACAAGGCCCTGGTCCTTCGCTGTTGTTTGGGCTCCAGTCCCCATGCAGCTCTCTAATTCTAACCCTTAGCTCCACTCTCAAACATGTGAACCTTTAGCGTGTGCCTTTGGCTTTATTTCTTAATTTACTGCACAATAAGAAACATTACATCACTGACAAATGTGTTCTGAGTAAAATATTGCTTACTTCAAGCGGAGGATGTCCCCAGCATCAAGAGCGCTGCCAGGCACTTGATATATATTTATCGAGTGAGTGAATAATTACTCAGAAATGTTTATTATCAGCAGCATTCTTTCTCCTTAGTGTCACAGCTCAATCTCCAGTTGCTTGTAGGGCATCTCCAGCTGGATGTTCCAAAGGTCCCAGTAAGTCATCTCTTCCCGGTAATTTCTTATGTATTTTATTCTATGATTTATTTTGATTTGAATTAATGACACTCAAATTCAACCTGAATATAGGTGGCTTTGTCCCTTGTTTTTCTTTCACCCAAGTTCCCTTAATCCAGCCTTCCAACACCCTTCAAGTCATTCTTTCATTCTTCATATTGAATACTCAGTGCTAGTTAGGAGGCACTGTTCTCACCTAGAGAGTTCCAATATTATTTTTACTAATAGCCCCTGAGTCTCTTCCCAGCCCTCTCAAAATCTTCCTGGAAGTTGCTGGGAGGAAAGCTGTTACAAAAATGCAAATAATGTTTTGGTTTTAGTAGATATCTTAGGTCCCGTATCTTCCTTCCTATACTTTTCTTAAAGCACTTTTCAGTGCGCTTCAATTGTTTGCTAATTGCACTTCCCATTCAGCCTGATAATGCATTAAAATAATTTAAGTGCAGAACCATGGCTTTTGGTAATAAAGAAGCATTCCTAAATTCTCACTAGATGACTAGATTACAGAGTTTGTTAATATTACTTCAGAACGTCAGACACACACACACACACACACACACACACACACACACACACACACACAATCCCGGGTACTGCATGCTGTGCCAGCCCAGCTCTGAGCCAGCCACCAAAATTGGGCATCTTGGCACATGGGTGTAATCCTAACACTGGGAAAGCTGTGAGTCTGGCTGTGTAGTGAGACCCTGCACCAAATAATTAAATAAACAAATAAGTAAAAATTTAAAAACATAAACTAGTTATGTATCTATGAAGAAAAAAGTGGATGTCATATTTCCAAGTAATCATATGGGTTTTTCAGATTCAGATTTCTTCTGTGATCATTTGCTTTCTCATGAGAATTCTGATATTTAGAATAATGTCTGACCTATAGCTGGTTCTCTGAAACATATTATCTAAATGAATAAATAATTGGATGGTTTCTGATGTTTCTACTCTGAAATAAAAGTTGTATTTGGAACTCGGAGTTACTGCTTCACACTTGGGATTTCATATTGAAAACCTCCCACACAGGTGAAACAGTTTGAATGTTGAAATGAATATTAAATTTTATTTTGCATAACTTCTCCATTAACCCGTGTTTTGGCATAGTGTTTTATATGTATAAAAATGAAAATATACACATATAAGAAAATATTCAATAATATATATTTATTCTTCCCTGAAATACATCATGTGTCATATATGGTCATGTTACACCTAAAATACATATTTTAGCCAAAGTATAATTTTCATACATTGGTGTATGCACAACTATGCATATACAAGGAATATGTATTTTCAATTATTTTGTTAACGATCAAAATAAGTGATTTCAATTGTAATTTTTCTGTTTGCCCTTATACAGATAGACATAAAGTCATAATTCCAATATGCCTCTGTTGTGCGTAATTTAGATAAGAATAGGAACTGAAAAAAAAATACTAGTTTTTCCAAGTGTTTGATATCTTGCATAGTTATTTTTTCATTTTGAAAAACCAGGTATATGCTACATATTTATTTTCATTCCCTTTGAATTAAAGATAATAGTATAATCTCAGAATAGTTAACACAGCAACTAAGTACTGTTTTATTTAAAACAAAAAATTACACATGTAATTCACCATATGTGTACATTGTGTTTGAATTAGTGATTGCTCTCTTACCTTTGGTTAGGATGAGCTAGAAAAGCTAAAAACGTAGCTGTCAATTTTGATGTTATGTCATCTATCTTTTGAATAATTATAATTGTTTAAAAATAACTAAAAAAATAACTGACAAAAAGTTAAAAACAAAAATGAAATCTAAGTCATTTATTTTTGCTGCAGATTTAAGGATATAATCTTGGAGAGACATAGAGCAAACATTATTTTATTTGCTCAAACTAAATGAGAAGAAAAGACAAAGTATAGACGCACGTCACACTTTTGGCAGGCTCTGTGCCCAGAACACAGATGAATAAGGAACCCTTGGCACAGATGAGACACTGCCACTGTCATAACGAATGGCACCCGGAAACAGCTTCGTTGCAATTTATGTTGAAAGAAAGGACGGAGATGGCTGTGTTGAATGCCATGTTCAAGGTGGAGCATGCGCACCAAGTTCCCAGGGGCCGTGTTATTGTGATGGCTCTGTGTACCTCTGGCCATTGTGGGTTTAAACTTCCTGTTATTGATCTATGGATGATTTAGTCACATCTGTTTTTTTGTAATTCAACCCTGCACATTCTAAAGTTAAGACAACACTGTACTTTGCTCCTTGATCTATTTATAATTTGGAGTTCTCAGATAAAGGAAACCCTGTGATTTTTCAGGTTGTGGTCTGGTTTGTTCGACTTAACATCATAGATTCCAGGTGTATCCATATTCTACAAATGATTCACATTTATCCTTTTTTACGAGAAAGGTAGTACTTCAGAGCTGTACAGAGCAGTAGTGTAAATACCACACTGCCTTCATCCATTCGTCTTTTAAATGGCATACGGGCTGTTTCTGGGTTATAGCTATTATCAGCTGCACTGTTATAAATAGGAGCATGTGCACATCACTATAGTGTCCCTCACTGTTTCAGAAAGAGAGCTGGAAGAGAAATAGCTTGGCCAATGGAATTCCTAGTTTAGTCTTTCTTAAGAAGCTTCCAATCTGGTTTCCATAGTGGTTGTACCAGTTCACACTCCCACCAACTGCAGGGTTCCTTTTTCCTCTGCACCCTCATGAGTACTTGTTATCATTTGATTTCTTGATGATAGCCATTCCTTTTGGGATAAGATGGCATATCAATATTGTTTTAATTTGCATTTCTCTGATGACCAACGATGTTGGGCATTTCTCATGTCTTTGGATCCAGCTGCACTTCTGAGAAGTGTGCATTCATTTCAGTTGCTTATTTTTCTTTGGATCGGGTATTTTGAGGGCATGTAATGTTTTTGAATTTTTTGTGTATACCAGGTACTACTCTTCTGTCTGAGTTGTAACTGGCAAAATTTTTCCCATCCTGTAGGCTCTGGTTTTACTCTGTTGATTGTTTCCTTTGCTGTGCAAAGTTTATAAAATTTGATATCACAACATTCATTAATGTTACTTCTTAGGCAATCGGGGTTCTGTTTAGGAAACCCTTGCCTACACCATGGACTGCAAGAGATTGACCTAACTTATCTTCCTGTGGGCTGGGTTTCTGTTTTAATAGTTAGATCTTTGAGCCATTTTGACTTGAGTGTAGTTCATCATAACAGATGCGTGTCTAACTTCAAGTTTTTTCTCTGTTTGTGAAGGCAGCTATCTTTCCACCAGCATGTTTTTGACCTTTTGTCAAGGACCAAAGGGGTGCTTCTATAGCTGTGGCCCACATGTCTGTTTTCGTACCAGTACCATGGTATTTGATGACTGCAACTTTCTAGGATAACCAGGAGTCTGGGATGGCGACACCTCCTCACCTGTACTTTATACTGAGGATTGCCTTCGCTCCTTTGGCTTTCTCCTGGTTCCAGGTGAAGGCAGTTGGTATTTTGATTGAGATTACATTAAATCTACTCATCACTTTTGGAAATACAGTCATTTTGAGTAATTCATTCTACCTATCCAGGAACAGTGTGTTTATGGCATTGCTTAGTATATAATTAATGTCTAATAAACTGAGACAAAAAAATAGAAAAGGAAATATCACAATAATA
This sequence comes from Myocastor coypus, assembly GCA_004027025.1. NCBI lineage: Eukaryota > Metazoa > Chordata > Mammalia > Rodentia > Myocastoridae > Myocastor > Myocastor coypus. The sequence goes on from PVJA010003695.1 coordinate 80,730, forward strand.
GCAAGAAAAAGGAAGTACTTAGGAAGTAACCTTACCAAGGAAGTAAAAGTCTCTACAAGGAAAAAGCTAATACTCTTTTTAAAAAAGGAGATCAGTATCGAAACACTTCATATTCATATCTCATTGAAATCCATTCTCTTCACTTCTTATTTTGTGGAACTAAAGCTCTGAAAGTTAAATAACTTGAAGGCATACAGTCAAAAAGATACAGAGGCTGAATTTCATCACAGAATGCCTCCCGTTAAGCTAACCACAGATAAAAGCAATAGTTGCAGGACATTCTAGAGGGCTTTCAGTGTCACCTTCCAAGTTTGTATTTCACTGATATTAGTAAAAAATAAGGTTGAAAGGAAAAGCCAGGATTGGTAAATTGACTTTTATTTTCATTTTTTTTTTTTTTCTGTATTTAGGACAGGGTCGATGGGGTCTCCTGGGTTTCACTATGTAGATCGGCTCCTAGTGATTCTTCTGTTTCAGACTTGCAAGTGCTGGAATTACAGGTGTGCTACCATGCCCAGTCTCAATCACTGGCACAGCACCCCTGTGGGTGGGGGAAAAACTCACTTTTAAATGCAAACTAACTATTGGAAATAGGCAGGGGCCATTCTCTAATATGAAGGAATGCCATTTTAAATCATTTAGTTGACATACTTAAGGGGTTTAAAATATTTAGTGTTTGTGTTTTTAGCCGCTTTAATCTCATTTTTTATTCAACATTCATGATTTCAACTCAGGTAACCCATTGTTTTTTATTTTGTTTTGTTTTAGTAGCTTTCTCCACCCTAAATTCATCTTTGGTATCATGAAAAATAATTGAAAGCAAATGGCATGATAAATTAAATTTGAGAGAGATCCATCTTTGAAAATAGACACAAATTGTGCTGTTCAATTTTTTAACTTTGTTTTTCTTATTTATTTTTATTACTTCTAATGAGAAATCACAATGTGACAGTTTCAAAATAGCAGTACATTCCCAATATTTGAAACAATGCATATTGTTGTCTTCCTAGTAGTTATACAGAGAACAGGGTGTAGACATGATAATTTTTCTAATCATTATTGGAACAAAAAATTTCTTCTCATTGAACTAAGAGAAAGTAGTGGTATACATAATCCAATGTTCCATTATTGCAGTGGGTTATTGGTAGAGCTGGCAATGTTGGAAGCTGTTGATTTAAGCTTTTGACAGCTCAGCATACTAATCTAGCTTTCCATTTTATGCCTCGTGGTTAAACTTTTCAGCTTGATAGTTAAGACTAAGTTAAAGCAAGACCTATATAACAAAACATGTAACTTTTGTATCTCTAAGGTCAGCCAAATCCCCTCAGGATTTACTTTGAAACCAAGTACAGTGCTTTGTAGAACTGCTGCCAGTGTCAGCCATCTGGATGAGTCATGATGACTTCTTGACCAGTGTACTCTGTTTGAAAGCCCAAGAGAATGTTTTCTCTTTAGGTGACTCTCCTTAGGCACACTATATATCTTCAATCCATTTCCTCTTTGGTCCCATAATCTCCTTGAACAGAAAATTTGGGAAACCACTCAGTTATAGGATATTATGCCAGCAAATAGCTGTATTCTATGCCCTTGGTAGCCTTCCAATGGAACTAACACAGATCAATAACTAAGGGTGAGATCACGTGTTCCTTAGGTCACACACTAAAGGGCCTTAGGCCTATTGTACTGCACAAAGAGCAGCTTAATCACTATATGCCAAGGGAATGAGTGGAGTTGAAGGACTATGGCCACACTATGCCTTTATATGGTTCCTTGTGAATTCCATGAAAGTCACAAGGACTATACTGGGCCTAAGGGTCCTCATAAATACGTTCACAATGCAGAGGTGAATACAATTTCTTTGTGCCTGTCTGTATTGCTAGACAGAAACAGGGAATCTGAATTACTCAACTTTTTGCTGCACGCTGCTCATTGGCTTTATGTGCACAGAATCTATATGAATAACTGTATTTTCAAGAGAAGAAAAATTAAATATTCTAGGATGAATCTGACAACAAACCAAAATGAATCCCATTAGCCAGCTGGACCTCCTGGATAGAGTACTTAATCCTCTCCCATTGGCAGTACTTCCCATGTCTGTGGGTGACGGCACGATGTGTGCAGAAAATATCTAAAGGCAGGCGGCCTGTGGGAAAGGTGACAAGGGTTGAATTTGCCATTAACTGCCTATGTAATTTGCTCTTCATTGTTAAGGCCATTGGCAATGACTGCAGATAAACCTCAATATATCTAATCTTTTTTAAAGTGTGTGGTCATTTTTTGGTATCATTTCTGAAAGATTTTTAAAAATATCTTTCAATTCTGTCACTCATTTTGTAATACAAGAGTTCTATCATTTTACGGTGACATAATTTACAATAAAGTCTATCTACTTACAGAGAATATTAAAAACAAACTTTCTGGGGCTGGGGAGATAGCTCCTGCACCTGCTTGCAAGCTCTTTAACCTGCTGAACTATTTGGCTAGCCCTACATGGTATTCTTAAAAGATGAATGTCTTTCACCAAAACAGTTAAAATAGTTTTACCAGCAAATTTTCTTTAAGAAGATGAAAATTGTACTGATCTATGATGTTTCTATGTACAATAAGTTAAAAATGGCAATAAATGTATTTCTATAAATCTACTTCAGAAGACATGATTTAGAGGCAAGATCCATTGAGAATGCTTCTGCAGCTGCTCCTACAATCTCCATTGTTACTCGTTGCTAATACCCTCTGCCAGTGCCAGCACCAGCCACACATCATGTTTCTTTGTACATGACAGGGAGGCTCTAGATGAGATATACTACCTGATTCTTTCTTCTCATTTAATTCTAATAAGTGAATGTCTGTTTTAAAGGTGCAGAAGCAGGTCCAGGAGGTAAACAGAGCAAACACACTGAGAGTGAGGCCAACTTCAGCGAGGTCAACTAAAATGCAACCAGAAATGTGTAAGGAGACCCAACTTACTATATATGATGTGGCTTTTCCTCTGTCCAGTGCTTTTAAATGCTCAGTGCTCGACTCTCAAAGCCTCCCATTAAAAATTAGAGTCAGTTAGGATTTATCGTGGTCTCTCTAATGGATGACTGTTACACACGTGATGTGTGTAACTCATGCATGCTCCCCCCATATCCCATCTTCACTGTTGCTGTAATTATCGTCATGAACATCATCATCATCATCATCATCATCATCATTATTATTATTATTATTATTATTATTTTAGCCAAAATACCTTTGTAAGCTGTGTTAACTTCTATGGCCTGTATATACATGTACCATAGTGTTTACTGCTGTCATGTGGAAATAATTTTTTTGTGTCTTTTTTTGAGACAAGGTCTCGCTACCAGCTCAGGCTGACCTTGAGCTCACTTTTGTAGCCCAGGCTGGTCTCGAACTCACATTGATCTGACTGCCTCAGCTTCCCAAGTGCTGGGATTACAGGCATGCACCCCCATGCCCGGCCAGAAATGATTTTTGATCATGTCTCACTTTCTCCAATCTCACCCCATCTGCAGGATAAGGGAGAGACAGGAATTTGAGTCACGTAGATTATTATTTTAAATATCACTGTTGCAATGCATCTGTTTCTTGAAACCCTCTCCTTTGGCTTTCTGCCCACACAGGTCCCTTGTTGGCCTCTCCTTTCTTGCTAGTCATTCTTTTCTGGTTCCCACCCTTAGGCTTCAGGTCTCGTTTTCTATGCATCTACCCTCTTTCCAGGCAATTTCTAGGCCTGCTTTAATTATCATGTATATAGCAAGAGTTCAGAATAAGCTTTTTGTTTCGGGTGCCCACCTAACAGATTAATCTGAATAACTTCCAGCTACTTCAGTCATATCATGTCAGAACAAATTGTTCCTTTTCATTTTCATTGTTTCTCACCACCAATTCTTCTTTCATCTTCCATCAAGAGCAGGACTCGCTCCCATCGCACAGGAGGACTTCAGACAACCCCACTGTGTACTCCATCATGTGCTGACTGCTCTTTGTCCACTCCCGTCTGACACCAGCACATAGATCCACGGGACTGTATTGAGTTCTTGGAGTCCTAAAAAGTCATTTTCGCAATTGCTCCCACCTCTCTTTGCTTCTCTGCAGCTCACTTTAAAAATGTGAGCAAAGCTTTAACCTTTAAATGAGATCATGGTCAATTTGCTTGGAGGACAAAAGTTGCTTAATATTTCACATTTGAATTTGAGGGCGGCCCCTTACGTACCCTTGTTTTCAGTTCCTAGCTTGAACCCAGTGTTACACTAAAATGGATAGGCAACATACAATTCTAAGTGGAGAGACTGTATATATGTTTTCCTACAAGTCTTTCTGAGAGATTAAAATCTGTCAGATGTCCAAATAAGCCAACAGCAAGCTGTAAATATCCTGTTTTACCCGCCCAATATTCTCCTGCCAAAACCTTCCTGTGTACAGTGCTCTTTCTTCGCTCCGCCCTCCCTAAACCATAACTTTCCTTGGATTTTCAGGCTATGTTAGTCTACTCTCATCCACGCACTTCCACTCCTAAATCCTTCCCAAGAACAGGCTTCCTGAGCAACAGAAAAGCTAACAAAAACCAAACCCATACCAGTGACTTCCTGCGGGTCCCCAGCCAGGTTCCAGAAGCATCTGACATCATGCATTCACCCAGCTTGCACGTCCCTGCTTGAGAAGACCTGCGCTGCTTCATCCTCTGCCTCAAGATAGGTTGGTGTTTGCTTATAATACTGCCTGCCGACCACATCAGTTCTTCCATGCGTGTTTCCTCTGCCTGAACGTTTTCCCTCTACCTGGCACCACCAACATTAAGTCTCTCCTGCTGCAGCTCTTTTATGAGGTGCATGAGGACAGCCAAGCCCATGACCCTTGTGTTTGCGGCTGTCACCTCAACGCCTCACCGAGTGTCTTACCCTGAGCTGCCTTGCAGAGAGAAGTACTGAAAATAAATATGCAAATGAACAAGGGAAGAGAAGAGTAGAGACTGATAAAATGGAAAAGTATAGGTTTTTGAATACTTATGCCTTGAAGGTATTTGAATTTGAAAATTTATTTTTCTTAAAAGTAATCCAAATTATGATTTTGTTTCTGAGGTCAATTTGTGTGTCCCTTCTTCCTTGATTTTTGTTAGAAGACAGGTTACTTGCTTATTTTTCTATGGATAGTTTGGGCTGTGGTCTGGATCAATGGAAATTAGAATGTGCTGTCAACCGATGATTAAATTTCAGTTCTTGTTTTAGAAAGTGGTAATAATCAGAGGAAAATAAATTTTGTAAATATGGAAGTCTGTATAATTTTAGAGTTGCAGTAGAGGAGTCTTTTGTTACATTCTAAGTGTCTTACATAATTATGAGACAAGAGCATAGATCTGAGAAATGGTAGTGTTTTTGTGGTAACACAGAAATCTTCAGCAAGAGGGAACTGCATAGTCTTTGACTGTCTTCATTTGAGGAAAATTATAATACACTTGTCAATTTAAATGCATTTAAAAGGATTCAAAAGAACTTCTGTGGCTCCCAAGAAAATCATAACATATTCATGCTCTGAAAGTCATGTGTTTGTCACTCTCTGGAAAGCCTGATGAAAATGGGCTTTAGTTACACCTCCAAGCGACGACAGTTTTATCTGTAATTACAATCTTCTTTTTTTTTTTTCAGCCTTCAAAGAAATTTTGAAGTGCTGAGCGTCTGCATAGGTTTAGAAATGGAGACTTAGAAATGGTTGTAGAATAGCAAATGACTCTTATGGATGGAGACTTTTTCCGACACATTGGTCATGATTGAGACAAACTTTCTTTAAAAACACACCTTGAAAGTTTTTATTAAATATGTAAGTAGGAAAGAGCCCATCAGAAGTGGTATGTCCACTGCAAATAGTCCTGAATTGGCATAATTCTGTCTCAACCTATTTTGTGACTTCTTCCCCCCGACATCCATTCATTTATTAATATACTCATTCCGCAAGTATTTCCTGTGGGCCTACTGTGTTCCAGGTACTAGGTGAGCTATTCAAATATAATAACAAAAAATGCAAGTGTATCCCCTGGCTTTATATTCTCTGATGTTTCCGGCTACCACGGAAACACAAACGTGTAATTCTTTTAGGACTGTGATGCAGATATTAACTACTTCAAATTGTAGTGGCAAAAGATAAAGAGGGAAATACAAAGAATGACACAAGTGTCTGATTGAAGCAGGTGGATATAGGTGTTTCTGTGTATGAAAACAACACAATGAAGGAAGCATAGATTTAGGGACCAGGTTGACTGATTCCAGGTTTAAGTACGTTAACATAAGATCACCAGGCAAGTGGAGATCTTGGGCAGGTTGTTGGATATGCAGATTGAGAAGGCAGACTCAGTGTCTGTGTTGGAAACCCAGATTGTCAGCAATTAATGTCACAGTACAGGACACCTGCTACAATGGAGATCACCCGCAGAGGCAGTGCTGGCGAGTGAAGTCCAGGGCTAAGAATAGCCATTGTTCCCACAGGGTTTGAGGGTCTGGGCTTCCCAGGGCACAGAGCAGGAACATGCTTGTTAGCCAACTTCTGGAAACTTCCCTTCTAAAGTTCACTTGCCCCGGTCTCCATTTCTTATATTTCTAACTGGCAGGCTGCTTACATTTCTCTATTCTCTGCCTTCTCTGCCACATCCTATAATAATTTTCCTGATATGTATTTACAAGCTATTGTCCTTATATATTATTAATGTGATAATTATTAATTATTAATAATTATTAATGTAAGATGGCTAATACTTCTAGTAAAATATGATATATTGAATAGACAATAATAAAGACATTATTTGTGCTATAACGATCAAATTTAAAATGTCCAATTTTCAAAAACATTGATTGTCTGCTGAATTAGAACTCTGGGCTTTAATTTCACCCATCTCTCTAGCTAGCCTTCAAATAGTCACATACCACAACAGAAAGAAGAGAAACTGTGGGGTTTTTAACCTGTTGCTCACTAAAAATGGGATTTGTGCTTTCTTCTAAAACAGTGACTTAACAGTGGTTTTTGCTGAAACCTATGACTCTTACTTGGGCCTACAAATGCCCAAATTAGATGTTGAGCAAGCTCGACTTCCATATTGTCAGACTCTGGGTCCCACCCTCTGACCTCTGTGTATTATGGTATTAGTCACTTAGGGAATGCGTAGCTAAAAGCTGAAAACACAAGGTTTGTTAGCCCTGACGTTACCGGCCCATCTGACCCTTCAAGCCTGGGAATCCCTGGGCGCATGAATCTTCACCAACCTAACCGCATGTTCGTGCAGATTCTAGTACAGTGCACCTGAGCAGTACCTTCAAGCCAGGAGGCTTTCTCTGTAGCTGTGATACCAGGACGAAGGTAATGCTACTTCTCAGACTCCAGCACTTTTCCTGTTGTCCCACATTTCCCAATGAGAAGCTCTTGCCTGGAAACCGATACTCATTTTACTTTTCATGATCACTCAAGCCAGGACCTATGGCAGCCGCTGACATCACTTTCTACGTTAGCCACATTTCTGTGTCTTTTATGTGGACAAATTTATGGAACTGATCTCAGTTTAATATTTCCAGAAATACTAAACAAAATATTTCACATAAAGTGCCTAGAGTAGTTCATGTTGCATGGAAACTAAATGAATACTGGCTATTATTACAGAGAAGTGTTATTCTGCAAAACTATGTGCTATGCTCTAAAGGCTACCTTCTTTATAACTTAATTCTTTACTACAGATTAAGAGTAAGCTCATAAAGGCATGATAACTGGCAAACATTTTTCTCTAACATCATAGCTAATAATTTACAAATTATCTTACCCTAGTGATGCTCAATAAATACTGGCTCATGAACTACTGGCCAACTTTGTTTAACAATGTTTTCTAATGTAGTAAGTTTATAATTCTTGAACTCTTAGGGTCAGAGATTTGGCTCAGTGTTGCAGCACCTGCCTGGCAAGTGCAAAGTCCTGAGTTTAATTCCCAGTCCAATAAATAAACATAAGTAAGTAAATAATTCTTGAACTCTTCACTTTGCATTAATCACTGATTCATATTATCTTTGAATACTACTTCCTGCAAGCTAGATACCTTCATCTGCTTCTATCTTTTGTTTCACAAATGATCTTGAGTTGCATAATTTGTTTTGATTTTTCACTCTTGCTAGGGCACCCAAGGTATCTCCATTTTCTGTAAGAGTTTGGCTATTAGTTAAAATAAATAGGGTTAAAATTTGGAAATTTTATTTTGTTTATTTTTCTTTCTTGATTTTTTATGTATTCAGTACAGGGTCTCACTATGTAGATCCGACTAGTAGAGACTGTCCTGTTTTCAGCCTCCCAAACGCTGAGCTTACAGGCATGTACCACCTCATGCAGTCTCAATCCTTGTCTCAGCATGTGCTGGGGGTGGGGCCGGCATGGCACGTGCGGGATCAAATCCCGGCTCCTGCACTCTGCCTAAGCACGTGCTTCAATCCCCTGAGATATGAGGCTGGCCCTTGAAATTTTAAATTAGCAAAGACTAATTTTAAAATTTAAATGAATTATTGACATTTTAATCATTTAAATTATATCAAAGAGTTGACAGTAAAGTGCATAGTGCTACATTTGTGATTAGCATGAAAGTCACTCTATTCATATTTATTCCACCTAGAAGGTTGAGATGTATTATTTATGAATTTGCTTCATCTCTGTGCATAAAATATTAAGACTCAATATATAGTGTGATATATAAAAATGCTAATATTTCATCTAACCGTGGTAGAAAAATCTGGTGGCAAGAGCATTTCATATCTAAGGGTAGGAATTGTGATGCACCTATCTATGTATTGTTGCTCAAACTTTAAGGCATTTTGTCAGACTTCTAAAATATGAGACAGAAAGGAGTACATTCTGAGAGAAAAATTAATCGAGGGGAAGAGTTGCAATTTCTGCTTTAAATGTACAACTATGCTGAAAGGTAAACTGAGAAATGTGTCTCATAAACCTTAGCTTCAGAAGTCATGGTGAACCCTTATGGACGTATATTGACATTTTTATAGATTAAACATCATGGTGCATAGGGCACATGATTTTTTACAAAGTGACCAAGCAGTAAATAACTGGTACACTTAAGAAACTGCTTGTTGATAGTATCTGCAGGAAAACCAAAGTGCACTGTGGCATGCATCTTGCTTTTCTTGCATGCCAGATTTTGAAAACAGTGAGACCTTTCTCTCTCTCTCTCTCTCTCTCTCAGTCCTTCAGTAAGGACTATTAGCAATAAGAAAATTGGGTGAGTGAAGAAAAGAAAAAGCAGAAACCCTTAAGCTTCACGGAAGCTGCATCTCCACCTAATCCGTTTCTCATCCAACAGTTAGAGAGTGGTACAAATAATTTGTTGCAAAGCAATGCCATCATTTCCTAGAGGACAGGGCATGATGGGTATTGACAGATGCCCAGTTTCAGGAATGTCATAATCCACCCACATGGGAGTAACAGAACAAACACGTAGGAGTTTAATTCTGCAGAACTAATTTGTCCTTCAAATATTACCTTGGGAACAAGTTAAAGGTTTTGAATAGGTGATATTGACTTCTCTCTAACTTCACATTTAACCATAAACAAATTCTATCTAACACTTCCTATAACACAACCCACATTCTATCTAACACTCTCCCCCGGATATGGCAAAAGCCACTGAACAGACCGACTGCTTTCAGCCTAATTTCCTAGGACCTGGTCTGCAGAATCTTGATAGGGACATGCGGATGGTGAGCTTCTAAACACAGGTGGGAGAACGTTTGAAGCGCTTCTGTGTTTTAACTCACGGGCTGTCCCCGCACCTGCCTCTTTGTTCTCGCCTCCCTCTCAGTCCCCCTTCCCTTTTTCAGAGCCCTGACGTTGGCCGCTGCTTAGCGGGCTTCACCCCCCCGCCCCCCGCCTTGAGCCGGCCCTGCGTAGGCCGGCTTAGGGAGTCTTTCCAGGTTCTCAGGCCCCACTTACGTACTCATGAGCGCCCTCTCCCGGTAGGCCTTTCTGGACATTCTGCCCAAAGCACCTTCTTCCCTCCGTCCACAACCCTCTTCTCTTCTGTTCCTCATGATCTTTCCCTCCATACAGTCCTATGCTTTTCACTTCGTGTGCGTATGTTTGACTTAACATCATTGCGATCTTGTATTTCGCTGAGCTCAAGGTGCATCTGTTTTCTACCATTCAAGCACCTCTCTTTTTATAATAGAGTGGTACTCCCCTGTGGGCAAAGACCACATTTTTGTCCATCTGTTGACAAGACCATTCATGGTTCCAAGACTTTAAGTCTTGTAGGTCCAAGTCATAACTGTTATGAATTGTGGTGTTTTAAACATAGATATGCACTTCATTTTAAACAATAACTTGGGGATATTTACTACTTTAGCCCTTATTAGCCCGTTTTGTAATGTCGGTTTCATTTACAAATAATTAGGCAAAAAAAGTTTAAGTTGCTACTTTCAGGCTTAGGACTTTATATGCAAATCTCTAAAGTACACTTTGAAAATAGACCTCATCTTCATATTGTTCAAAGTATTCTTCAATTTCAAGTTTTCTTCCTCATAATTTATGTCTGATTAACTGTATATAACCCATTACTGCAAAGCCAGACTTATTCAGGGATCCTGACTTTTCCATTCAGTCATTTTTTTACTTCTCCTTTCCTTTCTTGACTGCTTGAACTTTTTGGATTTATTAGAGTCCTAAGAAACAGAACTAGCAGAAGAAAAAGAGTCTCTCCTTAGGCAGACTATTGACACTGTGGTCAGTTTACAAAGAGTCGAATGAAGCAACTGCCCCCCTCTTAGACTCAGTGACGGTGGGCACGGGATGAGCTCCCTGAGAGTGGCTGGCCAGTTCACAGGAGACTTGCATTGTTGTGTTGTTTGATACAGAGATTCTGATGTAGAGTGAATATTGAATGTGCAAAGCAAAGATATATATGTATTTCTACCTTGAAATGGCATGTTATGGTGAATAAAAACATTTAAAAGTAGAATATCAGTTAAGTACATCATTGTAGATGCAAAAGAGGAGGCATAAAATTACTGATTACATGAGCTTGTTATAAATATATAGGACTCATATTATTAAGTAAAATTACTTCCACTTGGTTAAAGAAGATATCCAAGTGTTAACACGAATATGCAGAATTCTTTTTTATTTGCCCAATTTAAGCAGCACGATGATCAGGATTCTCATGACAATCTTTAGTCATAAACATATTAAGGGTGAGAAATGACTTCATCTAGCCTGACCTAGATGTGAGATTTGGATAAATCAGCTGAATCTTTGACTTCATTTCATCTCTCTTTAAGTAGCTTTTCTAGATTCATTATTTCTCTCTCTCTCTCTCTCTCTCTCTCTCTCTATATATATATATATATATATATATATATATATATACACACACACACAATCAGGGTGAAATTGTATTCATATTTATTCATTCTAAAGTTGCTTTTTTAGGAAATGTAGAATTCTAAAGCATAATTCCTTTAGAGTGTATTTTTGAGTAATTAATCTTGGACGACTTAGTAGGGACTGATTACTGGTGAAGAGAAGAAGTTGCACTTTTTAAGCAGTAATTTACATGTAAATAGCAATCACTAAACAGCAACAAGAACATAACAATAATCGTGCAGCTGTTTGCATATCATTTTCATGTTTGAGACCCCAAGGAGAAGCATAAAGGAATAATCATGAACAAATTGATCTGTATTATTTCACCAGAGCAGTGCCTTGTTTTCTAGTTTAACCTGTTTCTAGGTTAAGGATAGCAGTGCTGCCTTAGTGCTACAGGATGGTTCCCAACCAAGCCAAAGGGGTGAAAGCAATCTCTTGAGAAGGTGCTGTGCTTCTGGGTTTTCACCGAAGACACCCTGCCTGCCTACTAAGGTATTTCTTGGGGCTGGAGGCAAAACGCCAAGAATGTATGGAGTCATGTTTCTGAATGATACTTTTTAACCACTCAGTTTATTGGTACGAGTTATGCATAACGATCCAGTCCACCCTATGGAACCCATATCGGTACATGACGCACACCAATTCTTTGTTCTCCATCCACTTTTTGCCCTTCTTCTTCTTCTTCTTCTTCTTCTTCTTCTTCTTCTTCTTCTTCTTCTTCTTCTTCTTCTTCTTCTTCTTCTTCTTCTTCTTCTTCTTCTTCTTCTTCTTCTTCTTCTT
>PVJA010003696.1:0-15152 GCA_004027025.1 Myocastor coypus
GAGGAGAGAGGGGAGAGAGAGGACAGGAGAGGAGAGGAGAGCAGAGAAAGGAGAGAGAGGAGGGGAGAGAGAGGAGAGAGAGGAGAGGAGAGGACAGGAGAAGAGAGCAGAGGAGATTAGAGGAGAGGAGAGGAGAGAGAGGAGAGAAAAGAGAGGAGAGGAGAGGAGAGAGAGGAGAGAGGAGAGGAGAGGCTGAAGGGTGGGGAGAGCAGGGAGAACAATGAAGCATTTGGGATGGTCCAGGGCGTTTGGCAGCCTGAATGGAGCTGGATGTGTTTGGACCAACCAAATTCTTGGCGTGGCCCAGGAAGGGAATCAGAAACTTGGAGTGCAGTGCCTGTCTCTCCTAGATCTGTTTTCGTGCTTCTCTCACTGCTACTCGTCCTTGGGAACCCAGCCTCTTGGACCTTGGTTCCCTCTACCTCTGTTCACACTACCCTTCTTGCCTAAATGTTCTTTCTTCCTGTCTGCTGGCCAAAAATATCACCATACTAGGGAAGGCTTCTCTGACTATTTTGAATTTGGCATGCTTTCTGTTCTCTGTATCTCATGGGCCTTATCATGTACAGCATTTATCTCACACATGATATATGTGGCATATATGTAATTGATATATGTCACTTACCTTTCTGATGTTTGGATTCTGTATTCTTTTTGTTGTTGTTGTTCACGGCCAGCTCAGCCTGACCTGTGGGGTGGGGCTGGCACAGCGCGTGGTGCCAGGCATTGATCTGGAGTCTGTGAGGCAGCCTAAGCTTGCCTAAGCAGGCTCTTTAGACCGCTGAGCTATCTCAGCAGCCTCTGGATTCTATATTCTAAGCCCTCTGAAGATCAGAGTCAGTGCTTCTTCCTGCCTTTTGCCTCTGATACCAGTCTACTGCCCTGTACACAGTAGGCACTTACTGTGTGCTTGATGCTTGTGGCTCATCAAATGCCATGCTCTCCTGCCAGCGCTTCTTGTGATCATCAGCCAGCTTTCATGGCTCATCAAATGCCATGCTCTCCTGCCAGCGCTTCTTGTGATCATCAGCCAGCTTTCAGGGTCAAGCACTCACCCCACTCCTGAGCAGTGCTCGTACTTCCACCAGGTAGCTCTAACCCACGGTGCATCCATTGTTGGGCGGTAATTCCAGGTGCCTGCCTCGCAGGATGGAATCCAGAGTACAAGATCCTTTCTCTGTTTAGTCAAATCCCCAAGCAAATCTCTGGCATGTGACCTAAATTCAGCCATGTCATTGCTCTTCCTCAGGTCTCTGATGTGGAGGGAGAAGTAGAAAGAGAGCGGAATGGCTGAAGGACACGCCCTGAAGGGTGGCGGTGGAAGCATCTGGGCGCCCGAGTGCTTCTCCTTGAGCCCTTCAACTCTGATCCTGCAGGGGAGCCCGCCAAATGTGACTGACTTGCAGCCCGTATCAGCCCTTTTCTGAAACACTGTGATACCTGTCTTATAGGCTCCTTGTCTTCAATTCTACTCTGCTTCATTACATTTTCTACATTCTTGCCAGAGGGCTTTACATAAAAAGAAAGTAAATGCTGACTTATAGTTATCACCTCCTGAAGCATTTCTAATTTTCCCATTCCCTGTGCCTGAAATTTAGGATTTGGCCAATGGAATGCCACATAAAGAGGTCAACATTTGACTCTTGTGGGGCCTCATGAAACCCCTACCCAACATGTGATATTGGTCAGTTTATGAAACTTTATTATTTTTTTTTTTTACTTTTTGTTTGTTTGTTTGTTTGTTTGTTTATTTATTTCTATGAGCAGCTCAGCCTGCCCTGAGGGCAGGGCTGGCGCAGCATGTGGTACTGGGGATCGAACCACGGTCCCTGCAGCCGCCTAAGCTTTCCTAAGCAGGTGCTTTAGATCACTGAGCCATCCTGCCGGGCCCCAGTTTATGAAACTTTATGATCAGTCATTTTCTCTTATATAAAATACAGAACATATGACCTTCTAGCTTGGTAAGGATTAGATGAGGCAGTGCATCCCCAGAACCTCAGGCCTGGCAGGCTCCGTAGATATCCTCTTCTTTTCTTTCCCTGGCTGACCTTGCTGCTTTCTGCTGGATCTGGACAAACCTTACGTGAGCTCATGAACTTACTCTGAGGCTCACTATGCTGGTAGATTGGGTATTGCTCACATTGTGTTATGGGACAATAGGCTTGGAGAAAGCTGAGAGGGAGAATCTGGCATGTTATGTTGAAGTCAGAGTGTTTGTGTTTGTCGTGTGTTAAGAACAGTTTTGATGATACTTGTGCTATAACTGGGCCTTTTATTATGATACAGTCAGTCCCTCTGGCGAGTGTTCTTGAAACCCAGTTGCGACTCACAGCCAGAAGTGCTCTGTGTTTCTTGGTTTTCTGCGTACTCTTACAGTAGCATTCTGGGTAGTGTGCAGCTGTATGTGTCTCCAGCAACAGCCATGTGCTTCCACCCTCATTTTTCAGAGTGCTTCTTGAACTCTTCTCATTTGAAATGGCCTGTTTGTTACCACTGCCCAAGACTGAAAGCAGTGTAGCTAATTATGCAGAGAGAAATGGCTTAATAGAAGGAATTTTAACTGGCAGTAGAAGGGGGGTATATCTTTTTTAGATTAGAGTTTGATGGGATTAAAAAATAGTGCCCTTTGGGGCCCGGCAGGATGGCTCAGTGGTCTAAAGCGCCTGCTTAGGAAAGCTTAGGCGGCTGCAAGGACCGCGGTTCTATCCCCGGCACCACATGCTGCGCCAGCCCTGCCCTCGGGGCAGGCTGAGCCAGACAGAAAAATAAATAAATAAACAAACAAGAAAAAAATAAATAAAATAAAATGAAAAAATCTAAAAAAAAAGTGCCCTTTAATAATTCTGAACTTGAGCTCATGAAAGAAAGTATATAGTGAAGTACAGTGTGGATTGGAAAGGAGGGTTGAAATATCTGTTGATTGACAAGCTAAGCCAGAAAAATGGCTCCACTGGGTCTGTTAGCTAAAATGGAAAATCTGGATGCACAGATAACAGGATGGACTCATAGGATGGGATCACTTTGAGATATCAATGTTCCAAGTGTCAACAAAATGCCAGGAGGAATCCACACAAGTGTGATTTGCTCTGGCAAAGACATGGTGTATTCCCAGCATAACACAATGGTTGAGGGGAAGGGCAGAGGGCGTGTATGAGGGAAGGAGGATGTTTCAATGTCACATGCAGCTAGGGAGGTTTCCCTGGTGATTGATGCTTCCCTCATGGTACTTTCATTTTTAGACTTTAAAAAAATCTATTGCAATGTCTCACCATTTGTTTACAGGGACTACAATTTTCCCTTCTTCGTTATGCTTCCCTTAGTTAATCCTGATCTAGCATCACGGGTCCCAGCTCCAAAATGCTCAGGGTCCCAAGTTTCAACTGCAGAGAAGAGCCTGTCATACACCACCACCGTGGTATAAGCAGGAGAGCTTTTCAAGGGATTTGACTTCAAGTGGGAAGCTTGCAGTTCTCAAGACCAAAACTCTTTGTTGAACAGGGAAACCAATCAGGTTCAAAGTTTATTCTTTTGGAAAGCCCAGAGCATTATTATTTATTATTATTTGTGATAAATATTTATATCAAAGCAGTCAATTTGTATAGTGCTTTGGCTAGCCGATGTGAAAACTATGTGCATACTTAATGTGAAATGAAGTTAGAGTCTTCCTCTGTCCTTCAAAGCAGAAATTCCATTGTGTGAACAAATGTGATCTAAATCTGACTCAGAGTATCTTTGGAATCCACTAATAGCTGCAACTATACAAAGATGACACGAATTTCCCAAAACAGAGGCAAACTGGGCAACACCAGTGTTAACCCTTACCTAACTATAATGAGAACATTTACTTATTCACTGGTTTTAGGACCTTTATTACTCTTGTCACCTAGAGGTCAGTAAAAGGGCCCAAGCTTTAATCATTCAATATTGTTTTATAAAATAATGTAAACACTTCTCTTTTCTGTTGAAATGTTGAGGACTGGAGTGGAAGATGATCTTATTCCTTTGGGCACTAGCCAGCCTGGATTAAAGCAGCGAGTATAAAAGTCAAGAATTTCAAGGGAATTTCCTTTTGGTTGGTCAAAAGCCTATGCTTCTCAGTGTTGTGGTTTGGGTGTTTTGCAAGGGGAACAATATAATACAGGACACAGTTTATTTAGTTGTGTTTTATAACGAATCACCCAAGAATCCTATATAAGAAATGGAGGACATCTGTCCACCCATGTCAACACTAAAGACTCCAGCTGAGGGCCTAGATCCTAGCATCCTGCATGAGTCCAGCTGGAAACCTAGAGCTCATCGTAATGCCTCCCACAAGTCCAACTGGAGGCCTATAGCCGAAGGTCACGTAGGTCTGTTTCATGGCTCTGTGCTGAAAAGGCCCAAAGGCCAGTGGTGGAAGGTAGGCAGTCTGTCAGCAGGATGAAGGATCTGTGCTAGCAGGCTAAAGGCCCTGAACTGGAGCTAGGAAGCAACACTCAAGGTAAGAGCTCTCCCCAAAGTACCACAGCTGTCCTCAGCATCAGTGAAGTCCCGAGCTCCTCCAGGGATGAGGAGATCCAAGTACCCATTAAGAAAGCAAATGTGACAAGCTTCTTGAGGCTGAGCAGTGCACCATCTTGCCCTCTGGAGTCAGAAAGTGATGCTCAAGATGAGCTTCAAAGTTTATCAGGAAAGCTAGCATTACAAGACCCTCCAGAAGAACAGCCCAAGAGAACTAGCAGCGTCCAATGGCTCCAGTGGTTTCTCCACACAGCGTCCTTAATGTTGTTTTGGCAGCTTCTCTTGTTCTGCCTTTCTGCTGCAGGCGACAGTCCTCAGGTGGGCCTTCCACACCTAGCTCCCCACTAGTTTAATTCAGCTGGGTGTAAGAAGTTGACAACTATTTAGAAATCCACTACACTCAGCATATAAAAATGGCCCCTATATCATAACAACACTGTTGACTATTTGCAATAGAGTTTGGAGGTGTTTGTCTATTCAATACCAATTTCTGTTTTACGTATCCATCTCCCCAGACAGTGATGTTTCTGTAAGTCCTTTGACCTGTTTGGGTATCAAGTGCATGACTATGGAGGTTTATTTTTTTCCCAGCAGAAGGCTGAGTTTCCCGCATAATTAAAAGATTAAACTATGATATAGTGGGAAGGCTACAGCCTGTGAGCCTGCAAGCAGGGCTTTGGCACCCCGTTCTGCCTGTTAGTTCAAAGGATTGAGGACATATTTGAGTCTAAATTATATATATCCAAAAAGAAACCCAAAATCCCTACTTACCATTATTGAGGGAGAAACTAAAATAATGAATAAATTACTATGGGCACCAAAAAGCTCTAAATAGGTGTTATTGATCATCAGTACATCAAAACAACTTAATAATATAAATTCTACTGAAATAGACATGCTGGGAGCCAACTTTATAGATCAGTCTAAATTTTGAAAGCATAGAAAGTGACTCAACTCTAGGTATCCTTTCATATGATTTATTCTTCTGCACATTTGTGGGGATTGAGATCATTGTTATATTACTAGAAATTCATAGAGTACGAGGAAGCTGTCTAGGTGCTGAGCGATGAAGTGACCAGCAGTGTTATTTCCTGACAGATTTCCACTTTCTGCTGAGTTGATGTTTGTCTTGGCTTAACTTTTCTACTGAAATCCCTAGGATTTCCTGTTATGTAGAAACTTGGGGATAGTGTTTCCTTCTGTGAAATGGGGATAACAATTCACAAAGGATATGCAAAATTTACAATAAGAAATTGCCTATAAGACCTCTGCCCATGGTATGGATAAATGTTTACAATTACCATGATTGTTGTTATTGTCTGTTATAACTATTGTGTAGATCACAAATTTCAACAGTCTCCCTTTAACCAGCCATTGACTAAATGAAGCTTCAAGTTCTTTTAGAAGGAGAAAGGATATGCAGTGTCTAAGTTGATATTTCTTCAATAGTGGGACAATCCATCTTTGAGTGTACTTGTTTTTTTTTTAGATGTCTGCAAAAATGTCAGCTCCCTACAGGCAAGCAAAGTTCTGTTGTCACGAGGCTCAAACTACTTTGCTTCTCAGTCTCTTGATCTAGTTAGGATGTCCCAGAGCTTTTAGGACTAGCTTCTTCCCAGTTTTAGGTGGAGCTGATCATCCTTCCTGAGTTGGAGTGGGTGGCACTGGAGTATACACCATGTTATGGAGTGCTAACTTCAGGGTGCCAGTCAATTCTTGATTCATTTAGACACTGTGATTGTTGGAAGACAAAAGGCAATCTGTTTTAAGCGCTTCCTCTTTGCCAAGGACTGCTCTAAGCACTGGAGAACCATTAACTCATTTAATCCTGACAAAAATTCTGTGAAGTAGCTGCAATTAGGACCATCTTTCAGATGTGGAAACCAGGGCACAGAGATGTTATGTTACCCAGGTAATAAATGATTGTTTCAGTATTAAAGCGCAAGCGCTTTAGTATTAAATGTTACTGTTGTACAAAAGGATCCGGTTAGAGGAGCCCAGGGCATATAGCTCTGGGCCAGTACAACTTTAGGTAGGGAATGTGCTCTCTTTGAAATATGATATATTCTACCTGTATTTAGGTATGGATAAAAGGAGGAACTTCAGGTATGAACTGAATCTTTCCTCCAGTCTTTGGCTGCCATCATATTGTGTACAAGAATAACTCTTGTCTGAAGATTCATGTTTTATTTCAGATTATTTTTCGGAGTTGTATGTGGGAGAAGCAGAAAGAAGGGAAGGAGAGCTACTTGCCTACCAGCCTAAGGTCACATAGCTAATAAGTGCTATCTATCACTGGTATCACTTGTGTCAATGATATTACAAGTATGAAGCCCCAATCTTATATTGTAAGGAATAATTCCTAGACATCCTGGTGGGGTTTGGCAGCAGATTAGAAAGAAAAGCTACCTCTACTCAGAGTTATATTGCATTGACCTTTTTAGTAGAAAAGGGGCAGAGATGGGAATGGTAGACAGGAGAATGATGTCATAATGTACACACCCATCACTGTGGGACATACTGAGGAAAGTAATGGTTGTAGCTCTAGCTTGCTACAGCACACAGTGGGTCTTCTTCCTACCTTAGCACTCTTCATTTGGGCAATTCCTGGATTTTAGATGTCTGTGTAGAATTTGTGCAGCAAATTCTTTCCTTCCTGCTTTTTCCCTCAAGCATACGGGATGGTCTGTTTGCATTGCAAGGCACCCTGTGCTTTCCATTGCTAGTGCTAGTTCAGTCACTTCTTCCACAAATATGGCTTGAGCACCTATGTTGCCGCACATACTGTGTAAGTGCTGGGGATCCCTGGTAAGATAGATAAAGTGCTGGTTCTCAGAGGGAGAAGAAGATGTGACAAGGAGAGACTAGAATGTGCCGTCGATAGTGATGGGGGAAGAGGCACTCGGCTTTATAACATTGTCAAAGGAAGCCCTTTAAATAGGCAAGGGCAGCATTTTACTGGTCTGAAAGAGTGAGCACCAAAGCTCTATTGAGTACCTTGGAGACATCGTCGGATTCTATGGTTATCGTCTACCCTGTGCGTGGGCACACAGTCTGCTCTACCTCCATGTTAGACTAGTCTAACTTAGAGGTAGGGAACTGAATTTCTCCCACAGTTATGTACCTGAAACCTAGAATAGCAGATGTCTAGCTGCTGTGTAGAAGTTGAATAAATGACTTGAGGAATATGGGTAGGACAGTTCAGACTGCCTTCTCTCCATAAAACAAAACTTGAGATCCAGGCCATTCTAAAGTTCTCTAAGTATGGATTGGATTTTTAAGGGCCTCCTTTTCTTTTTTATTTACTGTTTTTACCTTTCTTTTTTCCACAGACAGAAGATAAAATATTCTAAGTCAATATTTCTAAAACTAAAAATTGTGTTGGTGTGCAAAATGCCTGTAACTAAGCTCAAATTTATGAATAAATACTCACAGATTAAGTGTCTTTTAAAATTTTATTTGAGAACAACTTACTGGTAACTTGACTTGACATGGGTGCCCCCCCCCCCCAACTGAGACATGGTTTTTGAGGACTTTCATGTGTGTTTCATTCTTTGACACTGTGACGGAGAAACCCTCAAAATAGAATTTCTGGGTAAGAGATTTTTTAAGAGTCATTTTTGTCTTGCTCCTAAGTAAGGCCCTAAATGACAAGTTGCCAGACAGCAATTTGAATAAATGAGTGAATTTGGTTAATTCCAGTAGTAACTTCTTTTTATCCATCCTTTATTGTGCTTTTTGTTTGTGCTTTCTGCTACTCAAGTGAAAGACATGATATAGTATTTAAGCTTGTGTGTTTATTTTATTCACTATTATATTTTCCAGGAAAGCTTAGGCGGCTGCAGGGACTGCAGTTCAATCCCCAGCACCACATGCTGCACCAGCCCTGCCCTCAGGGCAGGCTGAGCCAGCCATAAAAATAAGTAAATAAACAAACAAAAGTTTTAAAACAAGAAAAAAAAAAAAAAAACCTTTTTCTTCCTTCATTTTGAGTGTCTAGTATTTCATTCATTCATTCATTCATTCATTCATTCATCTACCAAGTTTATGTTCATATTATATTTTTCCAAGCATTCATTTGCTTACAAATGTCTCAAATTTGTCATTCTTCATAGCCATGTAATATCCAGTCATGTAAGCATACTTTCTTTTCTTTATTCAGTTATCTGATCAGGGATATATATGCTGCTTCCAGGATCTATCTTGTATGACTTATGCTGCTATAAACATGGATATGCATGTATCTCTAGACTATGCTGTTGTTAGCTTTCAGGTCTGACTTTGTCTTGCGTTTTTCCCCCATTTTATTTCATATTATTTATGTGTGTTTCGTTCCTTGGTTCTTCCACAGCTGTTTCATTTCCACACCTAGTATTTTGTGCCTTGTCTATAACCCCACAAGAGCTGGGCACATGAGATATGCTTAGCTAATATTTGCATTGTGGGCTTCACATCAATAGTCATAGGGCTTATAGTAGAGAGAACTGATGTGAATAAGGCCTTGAGCATTATATGTTCAATACCTGTCTTTACATGGGAGCTTCTCTTCCTTTTTTATCCCTAGAATCCTGTTTAATTTTATTAATTTTAATGAGGAAGAAATAATAATGAGACAGTTTCAAGACAGATTAGTAGGACAGTTACAATAATGAATACGTTGCATATTGTTGTCTTCATAGTGGTTTTTCAGAGTTCAAGATGCAGACATGATATCTGTCCTAAACACTATTTGTACACATCTTTCTTTAAGAGAAAGTAGCTGTAGAAATAGTCCAATAGTCCATAAAAGTAGTGAGTTATCAGCAGAAGTGGCAATGTCAGAAGCTGTTGACTTGAGTCTTGTAGAGCTCAGCATATTAATATGGCTTTACTTTCATACCTCCTGGTTATATTATTCTGCTGATGGTTAAGACCAAGTTAAAACAAAACCTATATAACAAAAAAAAAAAAAATGTAACTCCATCCAGACCCTAGACCCAGCGAGTGTGTGGGAACTTTTGTCTGCTTGCCATGATTGGAACTTCCCCATCTAGAATCTTGTTTGGACCATGTTATATATTGACTTTAACACTAAGGCTCCTCATTGCTACAAAGTTGAAGATTCTTTGGAATAATTTAACAAGCTCTTCCACTATCTTGGGCTTCATCTTTTAAAGCACACTTCATGTCCAGTGACAATGCGTAGTTTGCAGTTGTTCATAAGGTGTGAGCTGTTTCAAGCTTCAGGGATTTAGTGGGCTGGTTACTTTCACAGTTGGGGGCACCTGTTCCCTCCTTTTATGCTAGTTAACATTTCATATTTCTTGATTCAAACTGTTGTCTTTTTCAGAATGCAAAGTAGTTCCACTTTTACTGTGTTCACCTAGAATACTCTCACCATTGCTTAGTCCATCTCATTCATTCATTCATTCATTCATTTATTCATTCATCTACCAAGTTTATGTTCAAGCACTTAACTGTGGACAAGGCAGTGTTCCATGTGCTGGGAAGACCATATTAACCAAGCCAAATAGTTTCCTTAATGAAGGAAATGATTATTAGCAACAATTAAACAAATACATCCTTAAGAGACAAATGTGAAAAGTGCTACAAAGTAAAGGGAATGGAGACCAAGCTGTTTTAGTTACTTCTTACTGGTTGCTGGGACAAATACTAGACACTCAAAATGAAGGAAGAAAAGGTTTATTTTTATTTATTTATTTTTTCTTGTTTCAGAACTTTTGTTTATTTATTTATTTTTATGGCCGGCTCAGCCTGCCCTGAGGGCAGGGCTGGCACAGCATGTGGTGCCGGGGATTGAACTGCAGTCCCTGCAGCCGCCTAAGCTTTCCTAAGCAGGCGCTTTAGACCACTGAGCCATCCTGCCGGGCCCAGGAAAGGTTTATTTAGCTCACAGTTTGTGGAGGTTTCAGTTCATACTCTGCTGGCTCCAAGGCAGCAGAAAACAATGAAGAGCAGAGGAGGAGCAACAGCTGTGTCATCCATCAAGCCTTTCTCTTCCAAATTCTGTGCTGGGCACAGAGTTTCTCCAAAGTGGCGAGGCTGAGAAGATCAAGCTTCTCCAAAGATGAGGACATCTTCAAGGAAGTGGGGCAGGGCTGGGCCAGGCAGGAAGCAGCCAGGGCAGGGCCAGACTGGACTGATCTGATTGTAGAAAGTCTTCCTCAACTCTTTATATACTTTTTGTGCTGAGTCACTCTGGGGTGGTCCATCTGGCCCTAGGGTGGGACCAGTCACATTCCAGGGCAAGTCCTCCACATCTTGCAGGATGGGGCCCCCACAGGCCAGAACCAGCACAGCCCATCCCGCCAAGCTTCCTCAAGTTGACACAATGTATCAACTACCACACAAACCCAATGAATAAAGTTAAATAAGAAAACTTCTTGCTGAGGTGATATGTGAGCAGCACTCAGAGGTGAGCTACCTTCCCACATAAAGGGAGCGGAGAATGATTACTGAAAAGACTAAATCACACACTGTAGTTTCATTTAGACATTAAGTCATGTAAGGAGAGATATTGGATATAATCCATTATTATGTCCATAGAATCTGAATTTAGACATGGAAATTAACTAATGCTTCAAACACAACAAAGCTATTGGATGGTTGTCCAAAGCAGGAGGGTCTTGTAAGTTAGTTTCATGAACCTGGCTATTTGCACTCCTGCCACAAAGGAGAAGGAATCCTTGTCATTATTTTTTTTCTTCCTGTAACCCTATTGTGTTTCCTTTATTCAAATTGTGGTTTTTTTCTTTCAATTCATACTATGCTGAATTTCTCAGAAGATCCTCCAAAATACTTCCCATAATTACTGTGGGACAACAGTAAATAATCTATAATTTCCAAGACCTAAGTATTTGTTAGTCCTAAAAACAGCTGTATAATGACCTTTTGCAACTAAGCTGTGGTGTGACAGAAACTGGAGTTCAGCCACTGTCAGAGTCTTTTGCATCCCTGGATTTGGAGAACAATCCTGAATTTATTTTGCTGTTTATTCATGATTGCAGTGAAAGAGAATGGAGTCTGATAATTCTCTAGGCCACTTTCTCAAACACAGTCTGGGAAGCTCTCTGCCAAGAGCAATGAAATATTCCAGTCCCATCCAAAGGAAATTTCTATTGTCAAAGTTACTCAGGGAGATAGGGGAGAGTGTAGGAGTCTGCCTGTCTCAGTGTAGGATCCATTTTATGGTTCATTTGCTTCTGATCTCTTCACTGGCAAGGAAGTTAATATTTTCTAGGGCTAGAAAGGGAGATGGCTAAGAAGTTCTTCAGTTCATCTTCTTAAGTTGAAATGTAACTCAATCAAACACCATACAGATATCCTTTCTTCTTTATTTTTTTTTTAATATGAAGGAGAAATGTAACACAGTAAATGGATAATTTAAAATAAATCTCTCATTTGCTTTTAGCCTGTGTTTATGTAAGAGTTAATCCATTTCTTTAGGCTGGTGCTCAGAGAAAACAACCTATGGCTATTGCCCCTGTCACAAGCCTGTGGCCTTGAACATTGTTCTTCTCATTAAGAAAAGATCATCTTGATTTTAAAGAACTTCAGGTAAACTATGGAGTTCTTTCATCTTAGTCCCTAAACTGAATTTTATAAAAGTAGGGCAAATTTTAGAACTGACCACAGGTCAAATTGAGAATAAACTGCAGAGCTGAGCAAATGTCTGTGAAGGTCTAATTAACTTTGCAAATTTTCTGTGAGGCCTGCAGGAGGCACTGTAGGTGGACATCACTGATGAGAACAAATGCTTCTGGAGAAGAACACACCATGACTCACACATTTTGGGGAAGCAGAGGTCATGTTATAGCAGTGGCTTCTAGTCAAACTTTTCTGTTTAGGAGGAAAAAGGGCACAAGTCTTTCTACCTGGCAGTGTCTAGATCAGTGGTTCTCAACCTTGGGTCACGACCCTGGTGGGGGTCAAATGACCAAAACACAGGGGTTGCCTAAAGCCATCGGAAAATACATATTTAAACCCATGCTATGCCATGGTGAAATGTTATTTATTGGAATTAGTAATTTGAAGTAGCCACCAAAATTATTTTTTGATTTGGGGTCACCACAACATGAGGAACTGTACTTCAGGGCCACAGCATTAGAAAGATTGATAACCACTGGTCTAGATCAATTTTACGTTGGGAAATATTTTCAGAGGGAGGACAGGTCAACTCTATAAGAGTGGGACCACAAGAAATAAAATAACAAATGCAATTAAAAGCAGATATTACTAATTTCTTGATCTGTCATCTAGGTTTCAATGATCTGTTTATTTTATCTGTTTTCTACAGTGGACACAAAGATTTCAGGGACTAGAAAGGTGGTAATAAAAGTTTCATGATAATATAAGTAGAAACAATGTATGTTGAAGTTACTGAGGTGGAACAGTTCTAACCTCTTTTTAAATCAGTGACAGCATAAATAGAAAAGATGGGTATGAATCTTGTGTTAACAATTGTATTAGTGGTGAACTATTCCATATTATCCACCTCTTCAATAAGATGAGATAAAACAGGCGTATATGGATAACTCAAAACTTCCGCATTCATGTTAGAATAGAAAATATCTGTCTTAATACTCCATAGGGAAAAAAAATAGCCTTCAGATAATAAATATGTCCATGGTTAATGATCTAAGGAAATTCCCTAGCTGACGCAATCAGCCTCCCTCACACATAAGCTATGCTGCTGGTGCCTTGGCCATCTCTAGCCATCTGCCTCAACCCCAATTCAAATATCCACTTTCCATAACAGGGTGTACACACCACACAGGATAAGTTTATGTAGAAAGCACACATCAGTGAAATGTTGTGTTTTGATAACTAATGGGGAGAACT
Source organism: Myocastor coypus (assembly GCA_004027025.1). Classification (NCBI taxonomy): domain Eukaryota; kingdom Metazoa; phylum Chordata; class Mammalia; order Rodentia; family Myocastoridae; genus Myocastor; species Myocastor coypus. The sequence goes on from PVJA010003696.1 coordinate 13,342, forward strand.
ATACATCTTTAAGACATATTAACCTTCATTGAGGAGGAGCCAATAATGCTATAATACATAAAGCAGGAAAAGCCACCAGGAACATTTGAAAGTTTTTAATTGCAAAACTCTAATTACAAATAAATTTTAAGAAGTGTATACTTTAGATCCTTTACCCTTAATAAGACAGATTAGATCTGTACCCTGGGAATTCCAGCAAAAACAGGACTACTAATATGCAGCTGTGTGCATGTTAGTAGGATTCAGTGAATTCATAGGATTTCAACGAACACAAAAATCATGAAAAATCCACATTCTTCCTTGTGGAGTTATTCTTTTGTATGAAGTTGTGCTAATAGTATGCATAACATTGGGAACACTAAAAGGACTTTATAAATTCTCAAAAGCTCGCAGAGAAGTTATAGCTAACACAAGTCTCCTGTTTTTAATGAGAAACATAAAATGTTGAAAATTCTTGAAATTTTTTCAAAGAACTAGCCTCATGTCTTTCTTCCATCCTATTTTCATATTTTAATTTTTTTTAGTCTTTTGTTTACTCATTTGGTACAGCATCTCACTATGCAGCTTGGATTCCTAGTGATTCTCCTGTCTCAGCTTCCCCATTGCTGGGATTATAGGCATGTGCCACCACGCCTGGTTTTGATGGCTGGCTCCGTACAGGGCCAACGTGGCTTGTGGTATCAGGGATTGAATCTGAGTCCTTGTGCTTGTCAGCTAGGCACTTAGATTGCTGAGCTATCTCCTTAACCCTGTGTTCACATTTTTTTTTTTCAGGTATCAAATTTCTTTATTTGAAGGAATTAAAGAACTTAAGTAGATGTTCTGGTACAGTTTATAGAAAAGGTTAAGGTAGCCCCAACATGCATATGCTGTCTTGGTGACATTAGCTCTCATTGTCACTGTCCCCCAGGGTATGCTTGTCAAAGAGGTACTCTGCCATGCCGGACTCAGGGGCTCCCATCTTGCGCAGGTTGGTCACCCAGCTCTTTGATGGTCTTTACCTGCTCGTCCAGGTAGTGCATCTCGATGAAGTCACACAGATGGGGGTCGTTCTTATCAGTGGCCAGCTTGTGCAGCTCCAGGAGGGACTGGTTCACGCTCTTCTCCAAATGCAGCGCACACTCCATTGCATTCAGCCCGTTCTCCCAGTCATCACGGTCTGGTTTCGTGATATCCTGAAGGAAGATCCGGCCGCCGCGCTGGTTCTGCAGCTTCATCAGCTTCTCGGCGTGTTCTCTCTCCTCATGAGATTGGTGAAGAAAGTATTTGGCGAAGTTCTTCAAAGCCACATCATCGCGGTCAAAGTAGTAAGACATGGACAGGTAGACGTAGGAGCTCCAGGTTGATCTGGAGGTTGATGGCGGCCTCGGCGTCCTGATGGTAGTTCTGGTGCACCTGTGGTGCACCTGTGAGGGCGAGGAAGTCATTATGGCGGCTGGCGAGGCTTGGCTGCGGCGGTGCGGGCTGAGGTGAGGGCGGGCCAGGGCCGGGCTCCGTTCAAGCACTGTTGAAGCAGGAGACCCCGACGACGCTCGGCGGACAGCCTGTGTTCACATTTTTAAAGTACTGTCATTCTTGTGGTTAAAGTGTGAATTTATAGGACAATTTGCAAAGAAAACAATTTCCAAGTTGCATAGGCTGTGATGACCAGATAGTGAAGCATTAATAGACTGATTCTAAAGGTGATCCTGATTTAAGTGGCTTTATCTGGGGCACAGTCTCCCCCATGACTCAATAACGCAGGTCCCAGTTGCTCAGGGAGGCCTTTATCAAAGATCAAATAGCTATGTGTGCCTGAAATTGTCTCTGTT
>PVJA010003696.1:15252-46515 GCA_004027025.1 Myocastor coypus
TTTTTTTTTAGTTTAGGATTGTTTTTTCTAGGCCTGTGAGAAATGCTGCAAGTATTTTGCTTGAGTACATTACATCTGTATATCATATTTTTAAAAGTGTGATAATTCTGACTGTACTAGTTCTACATATGCAGGAATAAGGGATAGCTTTCTATTTTCTGACATCCTCTTTGGTCTCCTTTTTCAGACTTCTTTAGTCTCCATTGTCAAGATCTTTCTAGGTTAATTCCTAAGTATTTAAAGTATTTAATTTTTTGATATTATTATAAATGATATTGTTTTCCTATTTTCTTTTTCAGTGAGTTCGTCAGAAAAAAAATAATCTTTTTGATAAGCAGTGCTGGAAAAATTGACTCTATATAGATGAATACAGGCCCACGTATCTCATCATGTACTAAAGTAAAACCAAAATAGATCACAGATCTAAATGTTAATTGTCACAGTTACTCTTTCTCATTGCTGGGGCAAAATACATAACACCCAGAATGAAGGAAGGGGACTGGTGAGATGGTTCAGTGGTCTGAAGAGCCTGCTTGGGCAAGCTTAAGCAACTACAGGCACTGCAGTTTGATCCCCGGCTCCACATGGTGCACCAGCCCCACCCCCAAGGCAGGCTGAGCTGGCCATAATAAAAAAATGAAGGAAGGAAAGGTTTATTTGGTTCACAGTCAGTGGAAGTTTTAATCTATACTCAGCAGATACCAAGTCAGAGTAGCAGCAGCAAGGAGCAGAGAGCAAAGGGAGCAGCAGAAGCTCAAGCAGCTAGCTAGCCTCTCTCCCCTCCTTACACTGTGATGCAGAGTATGTGGCCCAAGGCACTCACACTGCCAATCCCAGCATTCGATCAAGAATTAATCACAAACTCCAGAAGCTGCCCCACAACTACCTGAGGCTCTCGGGGAACATCTATACACAAACCATAACATTCCTCTCCTGATTCTCCAAGACTCATGCACATCCATTCATAGAAAAGGCATTTCAGTTCCTCTCTGAGCTGCCAGTCTCAACAGTTTCAGCATTGCTAAAATGTCCAAGTCCCAAGTCTCCTCCAAGATCTAAGGCAAACTCCTAGCCCTCGTTTCTCACAAAAGATCAGAACCAATCAGAAAGGGGCAACTGAAGTCAGAAGACATTTCACAGCAGAAATACTAATCACCAATAAATGCATGAAAAAATGTTCAACATTGCTGAATATCAATGAGATGAAAGTTAAAATACTGAGATTCTGTCTCTCTCTAGAAAGAGTAGCTGTCATTAAGAAATAAAAATCTGGGCTGGAGAGATAGCCTGGTGGCATAAGAGCCTGTCTGGTAAGCATAAGGTCCTCAATTTCATGCCCAGTACCATATGCCAAGCCAGCCCTGGAACCCCAGAGCTGGGGAGACTGAGACAGGAAGATTACCTTCTGTAGCAAGGTCCTGTATAAAAAGAAAAATAAATAGATAAAAATACTAAGAAATACTGAAAAGACGGGAGAAAAAGGAACACTTCTAGATTGCTCATGGAAATATACAACCACTCTGAAAATTAGTATGGGAATTCCTTAAAAAACTTAAGACTAGGTACTCCATTTGACTCAGTTATTCCCCTTCTAGGTATCATCCCAAAGGAGTTAAAGACATCCTATTAGAGTGATATAAGTATACCTATGTTTATAGCAGTACAACTCATAACAACTAAATTTTGGAAGCAGGCCATATGCCCATGAATAGATACAGGGATAAGGAAAAGGTGTTTATACACCATAGTGGTGCTACTCTGCCTTAAAAAAAGGATAAACTTGTGTCATTCGTAGGACAGTGGGTGTATTCTGAGGCATTAATGACAAGTGCAGTAAGTCAGCAACACATAAACTTAAATGTCTCGTGGTTTTTTTTGTAGGAGAAATCCAAAATCTAAGTAAAGAGCAAAATAAAAGAGAGTAAGAATCAGGGAGATAAGTTTTGTTTGAATGAGAGGGAAAGCAAGGGATGAAGAGGGAAAAGGGGAAAGTGGAATAAAAAAAGAGAAATAAGACCTGCTATGTACTACATCCCCATGATGAATGTCATCCATGGTATATAAAAAGAGCTGATTTAGAAAATAATTGTAGAGACATTTCTCCATGAGAATATTTAGGTTGGACTAATCTTATTTGAACATTAAGTAATAATTATTTAATGAGTTAGGGGATTTTCAAGTATAGCAAATTAGCATGTGGTCCTTTGGTTGGTTGCTTTCTCATATAGATTTGTTTGCATGATCTTGCCATGACTTCATTTTATTTTTAATTGACTTGTTACAAAAAGCAAAGCTTTTTACTTTGTTATCTGTCCCAAACTCCAAAGTCCAATTCATTGGAACCTCAGTATCAAGAAGAAATTGAGGACACTGTACATACTTCTAGTTTTCCCGTAAGACTGGTGATCTATCTTTCTTTGCTTCTTTTGAATTGAATAACTCCAAGCATCCTAAGTGGCTCGGCTTGAAGATAATCTCTCAGCCCTGGCAGGGACCCTGGAGACCTCTGCATCATGAAATGTTTCTGTGCACTTGGATTCAATGTTCTTGTGTGAAAACAAGTGCACAGGATTTGAGAATCTGGCTGGAAAGCTGTAAATAGAGGGAAGTGTTAGTGGAACCAGTGCTTCTAAACTCTGGCCTGCCAGCGTCTGTGGTGACAGTGGGGTCAGGGAAGGGTCACAGTGACTTCATAGGAGGCAATGAGGTCTGGAAGAGCAGTCACCTAGGCACTGGTGCATCCCTCATTCCATTACGGCACTGATCCAGCCTAGGCCAGCCAGTGCCACCTGAAAGGAGATGGAAAGAGGCAGGAGAACATGGAGTCCCAGGAGGAGCTGACTCCTGCTTAGACTCATGGCCTTGGGGGAGGCCAAGGGAACATGTGGATACTTGGCCAGAATAGACAGGAGGCAGCACTTCCTCTCTGCAGCATATGTCAGCAGTTTTGTGATCACCCTGAGTTAGCATATATGAGAGGAGAGCCCATTTAATGTAGAAGACAGTAAAAAAAAATAATTGCTCTAATTTGTACACCAATGCTTACACCCCAGTTTGAATGTGTAACTCTTTGCTGTCTTCTAAAGTACTGCGGTTGAATATGTGTAGAATGTAGAATGATTTTTAGTTGCAGTTACAGCTAAATAACTTGATGGGACCAATAGCCAGGGGATGGATGAATCATTGGAGGAATGGCAGAGGAAATCATAATATTTTTAAAAAAATTTTATCTATCTGTCTGTCTGTTTGTCTGTCTATCTGTTTATATAGCTCAGACTTATAGTGATCTTCCTGTCTCAGCCTCCCCAGTGCTGGGATTACAAGTGTGTTCCATTTTGCCTGGCTCGGTCGCCTGCTCAGTGCAGGGCTGGAATGGCATGTAGTACTGGGGATCGATCCCAGGTCTTTGAGCTTCCCAGGCAGGCACTTAGATCGTGGAGCTATCTCCCTGGGAATCCTAGCAATCTTTTAACATGCTCCCAAGGAAGAAAGGCACAGAGGGAAAACAATAGAATAAGACTGGAGAGTGGCTTATCTCTGACAGCCCTGAGGGAGGCAAGGAGATGATGTCATATTTCAGATGCAGTTTGTAGGCACCATTTCTAAGCTTGCTCAAAACTTTCGAAACAACTGTTCAACATGGGAAGAGTTTGTGTAGAGCAGAGGACAAGAATCATGACAAATACTTTCCTAGGTGCCAGGACAACGGAACATGATTAAATATTTCCAGAATTTATGATAGTAGAAATTATATTGAAATGAAAAGAAAGTAATTACCTTAAAGTGGGTGATTTAGAATATTTTTACTAAGAAACAGTATAAAGCAAGTAACCACCAGCATCAATATCACTTGATCTATCTAAAACGTTGCTTTGATGTGAAAGTAAAAGTAAATTTAACAAAAGAAACCAAACTGACTCTGGTTGAACAGCTTGGAGGGAAAATCCTTTTGCCAGATGTTCACCTGGATAGGTGGTGCCTCGCTCTTCAACCTTTTGCTGAAGTCTATGAGAGGAGTGGGAGTAAGGCATTTGCTCGCTTGGGCATGGGGCATCTCTAAGCTGATGGATGTCTCCGTCTATCGAAGCTGTCTTGAGGCCCTCCCAAGACTGGTGCTGACATGATTAGAGATCTCTGAGCACAGAATGCTGAGACTGCTTTTGGTCAACTCCTAGCCACTTGCAGGAGAAGATCACTCTTCTGAAGCATAACAAGGATGCTCCCTGCCTCTCATGGTTGCCTTTTCTTCTGTCCTCACATCCAGTGGGAAAGGGCTCAGGTAGCACACAGGAAGTCCTAGGCTCCATCAACAGCAGTGCAAATATATAAACCTCATTTAATATTTAAGGTCTGGGAGGAGAAGGTGGCATCTATAGGACATGACCATAATAAATTCATAGTTTCGTAAGTGCTTTACAAACATGTTACTTAATTAACATTAATATTTTCCAGTGGAATGAACTACCTTGACATAAGAGAATATCTTGTTCATTTTTTGTGGAGAGGTAAATAAACATAAATTTTGGAAGATCATATTCAGCCTTTAAAATCTCACAGAGCTCAGTGATACTATTACTCTAAAACATGGGTCCTTGAGCTTACTATCACTGTCTTTCTGAATATCAAATATTTTAGACTTGGAATTGGTATTTTCCATAAATCATTGATATTGTAATAAATTTCTATGGAATGTGATAAAGAAGTTACACATTTTTACATAGATATTTAGAAATATAAGCATGTGTCAAATTTTAGCCTGTCCATCTTTTAGCATTTTTCCTAGTCTCTTACTCTCATTTAATACTCTTTTTTCTTGTAAACCTACTATTTACCTGAGAGTACGACAGTAACTGAAATTACATTAAGATTTTCTTCTGGAGGACTAAGAAGATGTTTACAAACCAAAAATTAGAGAAATAAGAAAAGGGCTATAAGGATAGACAATATTTTGGCCCTAGCCCTTCAAGATCAGTGAGGACTCAGGACAGAGTCCTGTGCTGTAACATCCTATAACTCAGTGGTTTCCCAAATTTTCTGTTCAAGGAGATTAAGCGACTACAGAGGAAAGGGATTGAAAGTATATAGTGTGCCTAAGGAGAGTCACCTGGAGAGAAAACATTCTTTCAGGCTTTCATAGAGAGAAAACTGGTCAAGCAATGGCCATGACTCATCTAGATGTCTGACACTGACAACAATTCTACAAAGCACTGTACATAGTTCCAAAGTAAATCCTGAGAAGATTTGACTGACCTTGAGAGATACAAAAAATACATGTTTTGTTAGACAGGTCTTGCTTTAACTTGCCCTTGACCACCCAACAGAAAAGCTTAAACATGATGCATAAAACGTAAAGGTAGTTTAGTATGCTGAGCTGTAAAAGGCTCAAGTCAACAGCTTCCAACACTGCCAGTTTCACCAGTAGCACACTGCAGTTATGGAACATTTGACTATGTATACAACTACCTTCTCTTAGATCAAAGAGTAAGAAATTTATGTACCAATAACTATTAGAAAATTTATCATGTGTATACCCTGTTTCCTGTATAACTATAATGAGGACAATAATATACATTGTATTAATTATTGTGAATGTTCTACTAACATGTTTTGAAACTGTCACATTTTAATTTCTTATTAAAAGTAATAAAAAAAATAAAAAAGCAAAAAAAAATCTCAGAACTGAATTTGCTGCATGCTGCTTAATGAAAGAAAGCTAAATTTCTAGATACAGAAACAAAGGAAAGGGGTTTAAAAAAACTGTCGCTGATGGAGTATGTATGTTTTTGTTTGTTCATGTAAGACATAAGAACTAGAGAGCAAGAAATGTGCTTTTCACTCAAAGTCCAGGATAATGGCAAGATGTAAATGGTACACTGTAGAGGCAAAGCGGTAATTTCCGTCTCTGCTTCTTTTCTCTGCAGGAAAATGTTGGAGGTGGCGCGAGCAGCCCACTCTCCATTCTCGGACCATGATCTGTCAAGCTCTACATGTCATTTTTAAACTTCTCCCCAGGGGCTGCAATGTGGGCTTGCCAATGTAGCATTTCTTCTCCCAAATATGAAATCCTAGGGTTTTGTACTTAGGTCTTTTCAAAACTTGACTTTACTGGATTAATGTTTCTTTTCCTGGTGTTAGAATAATGTGACTCAGTGTAGCTTCAGCACAGCAGCTTGTTTTCCTTGTGATGCCCTGGAATAGAGGCCGTGTGGGAGCTGCCTGTGGTCTGCGGCCCGGCAGCACTGCATAAGTGGCACATTGTTCGGCATGCATAGATAAATCCCAGTGCGGGCCTTGCGCTGTCAGCTCTCAGTGCTCAGGGGCACGTTTGGCCTCCTAGCTGGCACCTTTCAGTTGAGCTCCAAAGTGTTGCCATGGCAAAGGGGCTGTGTCGTTAACTTCTAGGATGTTGCTATGGTGTTTGCATGCTATTAACAGCTTGATATATGTTCAAAAGAACACTGAAGGATTATGTGTTTTACAGAACTGTGCCCTGGTTATTTCAACATACAAAAGGCACCGCATCTGAAAATAACCATTGTGACTCCTGTTATTAAATCAATCTAACTTTTTCTGGCATCAAGAAGATGGATCTTGAATTTACAAATAGGCAAATTTCAGAGGGGATTTTGGCAATGTTGCCTTTTCCAATTTATCTTATATGGACATCTGAGTAAGAATTTCATTAGCTATTGAAGAGTCGTTACTTAGCAGGCAGAATCCTGCTTTTCTGTCAGCACAAAGAAATTACAGAAGAAGCTAATCTGATAAGAAGGTGCTCCTTGTGCTGCTTTTGAGTATTTCAAGTTTTGGAGGACTGTCCTTGACCTTTTTTGCCTAGCTTTCCTTTGTTCCTACTGGTAGGATAGGCAGCTAGAGGCAAGTTCTGTTCCCTGGCCAGCCCTGCCCCCCTCTACCCCCGCAACTCAGGCCCTTTCTGTGTAGCCTTTCACATTGTGTTGGCTTGCAGAGGGTGCAGTGCCCAGGCCCCCTTTCCCTTGGGACACCCTGATGTGTAAACACCACCTCTTCACCTCCTGTCCCCCTCCTCCTCTATCAGTTCTGGCGGGTGAAAACAAGCTCTGTATTAACGGGACTACCTTATAAATCTATTCCATATGTGGTCTGTGCTGGGGGTTTCTATTCCATATGTATTTTATGCTTTGAGACTTAGAAGCTGAAAGCTGACTCATTTGTTCTGTTATTTTTCCTGCGACCTCACTGCTATAGCTGACTTACAAAATATGAGTGAAAATTATGTGTGAAAAAGACAACACAAAGACAGAAGAATGTTTAGTAAAATAGCCTAATTCTCCCAGTCAAGTAGAGGTAACCTGCTCATGCGCTTTTGAACATGAAATACAAGCTATTATGAACGGAGCTTGTACCTGGTCAACTGGTTACTCATAGCCTTTTCCTTTTAAGCAAATAGGAAACAGATGAATGCAGAGCACAAAGGACTTGCACGTGGTTGCACACACAGCGACAGTCAGAACCTTAGGTGAAGTCCTTGCTTGAAATTTTAGTGCCCTGAAACTGAAGTTTCCCAGCCCCCCTCATCTCCCTTTAGGGTTTCTTCCTTGGGAGAGCTGCCAAGCTGGAAGAAGATTGCATACAAAGAGACTCATAAGTAAAGAGAAATTCTCCAAGTGCAGGAGATGTCCTAACTGAAGAAATGTTTTAGAAAGAGAAAGTTGTTGGTTAGGATTGGCTTGAAGGATCCTTAAAAAGAACCACCTAGTAACATAAGTTGGTTACCATAAGAAGCTAATAAAAGCCACATACTTCTCTTTCCACAAACTAACATTTTCACAAAATTTTGTAAATGCATTGAGGTGGTTTGCAGATCCCCTAAACCTCAACCATGAATCTATTTTAGGAATTCTGTTGTAGCAATAAAAGCCTTTTTGAGATAGCAATAATGCCTGGGAAATTACTAAGGTAGCTGTTGTGCCCTGCAGAACCACATGGAAAGTTTGGGAGGGGGACTAGGTAGAAAGGAGTAGGTCCAGGGGCCACCACAGAGAGTCTTCTTAGAGGGGTGCAACGATTTTGAATTTTAAACATTTTAAGAATGTGAGCTTTAAGAGGAAATTGTTTCCACCTTTCAATCAAAGTCATCCTGTCAGCCTGGTGAGAGCAAGGAGGGTGAAATTAGTGTAGAGGTAGTGCAATTGAACAAAGACCATCTTGTTGGCTTCTGCATTCTGTTGGAGTTAATAAGCCACTTGTGAGCTGTACTTTAGGGAGAGAAGAACTGAAACCCTCATTCATTTGACTGAAAAGGAGACGTTGCTGATTTCCAAGTTTTCTTGTCCGTGGAGATTTTACCCAGTAGCAGAAATAATAATAAAAAGACTAATTAGGAAGCAAGATCTTGGAATTTATGTTTATTACTTTGAATATGAGTCCGTTAACAGAGGAGAAGTGGTGGCGAAGCAAGGGCTGGAGTCCTCTAGTTGAGTGTGACAGTATTCATCATTCACTATATGTGTGTATTTAGCATCCTCAACATGGCAAATATTATGTATGATTTTGGGAATAAATGATTAAGTAGTGGGCATGGTCTCTGATTTTATGAAATATAAATTCCAGTGAGATATATTGACAAGCAAATTAGCAATTAGGACAATTCATGTGATAAGGGGTAGTACAGGGGAACCCCAGGGAAAGGGACTCTTAACCAGCAGTGTGAAGAGATGCTTTCTGTAAAGGATGGGGTGAGGTTGACCAGAAGGAGCAATGGGGTGCTTCAGGTAAAGAAGTGCTGGGTAACTGTGCTGGTGTCTCTGAAAACTTCAGTGAGTGAGAAAGTGAGGGTGCATGGGGGAGTTCCAAGAAGACAAGCACCAGAGTGCAGATACCGTAGGATGTTCTGGGGAACTGAGACCTCAACCTGAGGACTTAGAAGAACACTGAAAAATCTGACAGGGAAAGATAATCTGACACTCTAGTCTTGGCACAACTGCAGTAGAGATTTTAAGAGACACCCCATGTTAATATTCTATTTGCCCATTTTCTAGGGCACCGAGACCCGTAGCACAGAAGAAACCAAAGTAATCTTGCCCCATGTGCCTACGCGGGCACACACACTCAGTGCCTTGGGCCTTGGATACAGACTTGAGAAGTGAATCAACTGTCACATAGCTCTTCTCCCACCCTCCACTCAGTGCTCTTGTCTGATGTGACAGAAGCCGGTCCTTCCAGATGCTAGTCCTACAGGGAGATGCTTACTTTTCATTGCACAGAGCCAATGCAAGTATTGGAGACAGAACGGTGGTTTTTTTCTCTTCTTTCCTCATTCATTAAGCCCCCTCCTGCCTGCCTGGGGGAAGAAAGACTGATGCTAGGTGTTCATAGAGAAGAGACTCTGGCCTAGCGTCTTCTTGGTCTGCCCTTCTCGGGCACATCTCTTCTCAGGAGCCCTCAGATGCATGTGGACCAAACACAAATACACACTGTCTCTGCAAGGGGGAGACCTATGTTTCAGAAGATGGGTTCCATTTACGGGAGACTATGAGGAGGTCAAGATGCGCTTTCAGCTTCAGCTACTCAAGTAATAAAGCTGACATTTCTGTTTCTGTCTTTCTGATTCCTATATCCTTCTCTAATTCCATCTGTGCTGAAGGAGGGAAGAAATAAGTGTCACCACTTAAGCCTTGATCACACCACTATCTATAGTCAGACAGCTGGAATTCAGTTTTGTCTTTGCTAATGATTCCATGTGGTGGGAGCCACATCGTTACTGGTCTAGCTTGTTCATTAATCCTTAGAAGAAAGCAGGCTACAAGTGGGACGACTAATCACTCACCCTAGCTACCATTTGATTTCTTTCTCTTTCCTCTGGAAAGAAATGAGAGAATCGGCTAGCTTAGAGGAAGGTGTGCGTATGCCACCCAATCACAGTGCGTAGATAATCAAGAGGTGGAAAAGGCTGGAGGAAGAAGGGGGCGTAACATAGTCTCATGTATCTAGCTAGTGTCTAGGGAATCAGTTTTACACATCAACTTTATTTCTGACTCCATTTTACTTGCCTATCCTTACTTTGCCCTCTTATTTTGTTAGTTGTTTTGAATTTATTTTATATCACCTTGCTGAGTGAATCTTTAGAAACTTCCTGAATAACTTGAGCAGCCAAGAAGAGAGTAGAAAGTAAACACAATATCCCCCAGATATCCAACTCCTTTCGGATGCCTTTGTCTGCACAGAGTCTGCTTTGAGCTATAACATTTCATAATTTAGAACACTCACGCCCATGTAACCTATGAAGACATAGCAAAGTGCAGTGTAAATGACTTTTTAAAAAAATAATCATTAGTGTCACAGCAACCCTCTACTAATGCTGATGTTTTAGATGCATTTTTATGGTTTTTTTTTTTTGGTCTTTTTGAGAGAGGGTCTCGCTATGCGGTTGAGGCTGGCCCTGAGCTCACTTTTGTAGCCCAGGCTGGTCTTGAACTCACAGCGATCCTCCTGCCTCAGCCTCCCGAGTGCTGGGATTACAGGTGTGAGCCACCACACCCAGCTCATTTTTATGTTTTATTAAAAGTCACACTAGTTCAAAGGGCTATTGTGTTTTTGGAACATATCCAAAGACCAGATTCTTTTGGTCCTCAAGCCTCAGCATGTTAGAATCAGCGTAATTAGTACACTATAGCTAAATATCCATAAACAAAGCATGAATACTTTTTATTAACTAGTTCAGTTTTGCATGGAAATATGTGTATGGATTTTTAAAGTTTTTTTATTATCTGTCTAAAGAAAATACAAAATAGAAAAGAAAGAAAGGAAAGAAATAGAATCAATACAGAACTTCACCAAACAAAACAATAGGAATTAGACAATGGTTGTTGTAGTGTGTGTGTGTATGTGTGTGTGTGTTTCTGCACCAGGGATAGATCTTAGGACCTTGCATTTGCCAGGCAAGCACTTATTCTACTAAGTTATCTCTCTGGCCCTTGTATATTTTTGTCTTCAAATTAGTTGTTCAGACCACCAGGTATAAGCACGCAAAACTGCAGTTATAAGAAATTAAGAAGGACAAGAAAAAAAGCAAGCATCAACTGCTCCCCTTTCTAGAACAGCAGAAGTCAGTCAGGCAATTGTCCAAGCCATCCAAAATACACACATAAATATGTCTCTTCCTCACACTTTGGTCTTTATCTTCATCTCAGTTTTTCCCTCTTTTTGAAGAGATTTTTTTCCCTTTCACAATATCTGTTGTACCTTTCTGATTTTATTTACTCTTTTACATTCCTAAATGAGTGGGACAATATGATCTTTACACATGTGGGTCTGATTTATTTCACTTATGAGTATGGTCTCTAGTTGCATTCATTTACCATTCAAAGCCTTGAGTTTATCATTATTTATAGCTGAGTAATGCTCTATTATGTAAAATAACACATCTTTTTATGTATTTCTCAGTTGGTGGGCATCTGGGTTGTTTCCAAGATTTAGCTATGGCAAATTGTACTGCTATAAACATGGGTGCACATATATCAATCCCTGTGGTAAAATATTTTCAGTTAATTTGGGGAAAAAATGCCCAGAAGGAGAATAGATAAGTTGAATGGGACCACAGACCTAGAATTTTGAGCAATCTCTATGCTGATTTCCACAGTACTTATACCAGCCTATATTCTCACCAATATTGGGCAAGGGTTCCTTTTTCCCCATACCCCCTACAGCATTTGTTTTGGGTTGCTTCTTGATGATAGCCATTCTTTTTGGGGTGAGATCGAATCTCAGTGTTGTTTTAATTTGCATTTTTCTAATGATCAGTGATGTTAAGCATTTTTTCATATATCCATCATTTTTATTTCTTCATCTGAGAAGTGCATATTCATTTCAGATGGCCATTTTTGGATTGGGTCTTTGAATTATGGGGGTCTGACTTTTTTACACAATATCTATTGTACTTTTTAAAAATTCCTTTTATGTTATAGATAGAAGTTCTTTGTTAGAGGGGAAGTTGACTGTAATTTTTTCTCAATTCATGGGTTTTGTTTTTACTATATTAGCTATTTCTCTTGATATTAAAATTTTTTAATAAGATGAGATTCTAGTTGTTGATTCTTTGAACTATTTCCTGTGCTTCTGGTTTTTGCTCATGAACTCTCTACCTACCCTATGTCTTTTCTTTTTTAAAAAAAATATACATATATATATTTAGGACAGGGTCTATAGGGTCTACAGGGTCTACAGCAGTGGTTCTCAACCTGTGGGTCATGACCTCGGTGGGGGTCAAGCAACCAAAACACAGGGGTCACCTAAAGCCATTGGAAAAATGTTATTTATTTGGAGTTACAGTTTTGAAGTAGCCACCAAAATTATTTTTTGGTTTGGAGTCATCGCAACATAAGGAACTGTATTGCAGGGTCACGACATTAGAAAGGCTGAGAACCACTGGTCTACAGGGTCTCATTACATAGTCAGACCTGCAGTGATCTTCCTCCTGTTTTTAGTCTCCCAATCTTATGTTGTGAAGATTTCTATCTATATTTTTCTTCCAGAAGATTTAGTGTTTCAGTTTAAATATTTAAATCTTTGACCCACTTTGACTATAGTTTTGTGCCTAGCGATAGACATGGATCTAATTTTAGCCTCTGACGTGTGGAAAACCAGTTTTTCCAGCGACGTTTATTAAAGAGGCTATCTTTTTTCCAGTGAACATATTTGTCACTTTTGTCAAAGATAAGGTAGTTGAGTGTATTTTTAGCTGTGTCTGTATCTTCTAATCTGTTCCACTGATCCTGTCCTTTTTTTTTTTTTTTTGGCCTGTGGCATGCTGATTTTTTTCACTTATTCAGTATCTATTTACTAGAAAAAAATATGTTAATCAAGATAACACAACTTTAAAAAAATGAAAATAGAGTTTTTTCAAGTCAGTTTTCTTGAACTATAAGTTAAATATATAAAATTTACCCTTTTTGGCATAGAGCTCTGAGTTTGACAGATATATACAACCACCATGACAAACAAGATATAATTTCCATTGCCCAACAGTTCTTTTGTAGTCCTTTGTATTTAAGCCTTGTCCACACCCCCAGATCCTAGCAATCACTAATTTGACTTTTATAACTATACTTCTTTTTAAATTTTGTTTTAAGGTATAAACATTTATTTTCCTTTTTTTTTTTTTGTCTTTTTGAGGTAGGGTCTCACTATGCAGTTCAGGCTGGCCTTGGGCTCACTTTTGTAGGACAGGCTGGTCTCGAACTCCCATCGATCCTCCTGCCTCAGCCTCCCAAGTGCTGGAATTATAGGCATGCACCCCCACGCCCAGCTACTTTTTTATTTACAAATAAAACAGCAGAGTTTATTAAGCTAGTCATAGGAAAGATAGCAACAAATGAAATTATTAACAAATCTTTAGAGAGCTTTCAAAACTTGGAAGGATTGGAATTTACAAAAGAAAATATGAATAGATTTAACAAAATTTGGGAAAAAAAAGAAAATTTACCTGCTCCAATAGTGACATAAAGTGGTTATTTTCTGTTGCACATGAATCATTCACTCCAATTAAAGGGAAGATATTAAACTTCACACACAAATGAGTGAGGACAGGAATAAATACCACAGTGGCTTCATAGTAGAATTTCAAGACAGGGATTGTGATGTTTCCTGCCTTTCTTTTGTTGCCCAGGATTGCTTTGACTACTCTGGGTTTCTTCTAGTTCTAGACGGATTTTAGGAATGTTTTGTTTACATCTATGAAGTATATTAGTGGTATATTAAATGGGATTGCATTGAATCTTTATAACAATTTTGGGAGTATGGCCATTTTAACAATATTGGGTCTTCCTATTCAGGAGCAAGGAATATACTTCTATTTTCTGAGATCCTATTTGATCTCTTTTCTCAGAGTACTGTAATTTTCACTATATAAATCATTTACTTCCTTTGGTAAATTGATTCCTAAGTATTTTATTTTTTCTTCTTATTATGAAAGGCATGACTTCCAAATTTTCTCTCTTGGTGCGT
This sequence comes from Myocastor coypus, assembly GCA_004027025.1. Taxonomy (NCBI): domain Eukaryota; kingdom Metazoa; phylum Chordata; class Mammalia; order Rodentia; family Myocastoridae; genus Myocastor; species Myocastor coypus. The sequence goes on from PVJA010003696.1 coordinate 29,236, forward strand.
TTGTTGTTTGTGTACAGAAATACTATCAATTTTTGAGCATTAACTTTGTTTCCTGCTACACTGTTAAGTTTTGTTGTTAAATCTAGAAGTCTTTTGCTGGAGGTTTTAGGGTCTTCTGTGTAGAGTATCATGTCATGTGCAAATAATGATAATTTTACTTCTTCCTTTGCAATTTTTGTGATTCCTTCTATTTCTTTTTCTTGTTTAATTGCTCTGGTTAATGCTTCCCAAACTATATCGAGTAGGAGTGGTGACAGTGGACATTCTTATCTTGTTCCTGATTTTAATTTTTTTATATCTTTTTCCCCCCTGTATTTTAGGGAAGGATCTACAGGGTGTTCAGGTTCTCACTGCTAGATTAGACTTGTAGTGATTCTTCTGTTTATAGCCTTCCAAGTGCTGGGATTACAGGCACAGCAGGTCTGGGGATCAAACCCTCAGCCCCTTCACCTCCTTGTAGGAGCTTCAATTTGCTGAGCTATTTGGCCAGCCCTAATCTTAAAAAATATTTTATTTATTTGATACAGGGTGTCACTAAACACCTCAGGCTTGTAGCAATCCTCCTGCCTCAGCTTCTTCAATGCTAGGATTATAGACATATGTCACCACGTCGTGTTTTAGTGGCTTACACAGTGCCCAGAATTCTGGGGCTGGCATGAACGAGGTACTGGGGATTGATCCTGGGTCCTTGGGCTTGAAAGGCAGGTGCTTATACCTCCAAGCTATCTCCCCTGTCATGTGCCTGATTTTAAAATGAAGGCTTTCAGTTATTTGCCCATTTAGTATGATATTGACTGTTGGTTTTTCATAAATGGCTTTTATGAGGTTGAGGCAAAGACCATCTACCCCAATTTTCTGTGGGACTTTTAAAATCATGAATGAGTATTGGACTTTGTCAAAAGCTTTCTCTGCACCTTTTGAGATGATCATGTGATTTTTGTCTTTGGCTCTGTTGATGTACTTAGTATATTATATGTGTTGATGTCTTTATATTGAACCATCCCTGTATTCCTGGGATGAATCTCATTTGGTTGTGATGTGTAATCTTCCTGGTGATTAGCTGCATTCTATTTGGTGGTATTTTATTTGGAATTTTTGCATCTATGTTCATTCAAGAGACTGGCCTGTGGTTCTTTCTTTGGTTGAGTCTTTCTCTGGTTTTGGTATCAGAATAATATTTGCCTCCAGGAATTAGTTTAGGAGAATTGCTTCCCTTTCAATTTCATTGAAAAGTTTGAGAAGAGTTAGCATTAGGTCTTCTCCTAATTTCTTGTAGAAGTCAGATGTGAATCCATCAGGACCTGGGCTTTTCTTTTCTATATATCTGTTCATTTCTTCTGTGTTTTCCATCCTGTGAGAGTAAAGATTTTCAAAGCAGGTATTGATGATCTTCTGAAATTTCTATAGGGTCTATAGTGATTTTGCCTTTTTCATTTCTCTTTGCATTAATTTGAATTTTTTTCCTTTCATGATAAGGTTGGCTAGTAACAGTGAATGTTGGGGTAGTAGCACCAAAGCTCTCACTTGGTGAAGTTCGGTGTGGCCTCTTCCATAGTGAAGTGGGTGGTGAGCCACAGCTCAGGAATACTCCGAGGATCACGGGGCCAGATCAAAGCTCCACAAGGCTCTTGCGATGGCAGGGAGCAGAGTAGGGCTCACTGAGGCTCACACAACTGGTGTGTGTGTGTGGGGGGGGGGTTAGGCCGAAGCTCAGTAATGTTCTTGAGATGGTAGTGAGTGTGGAGCAAGATTCACCAGGTTCCTCTAGCTTCCAGGTGTCAACCTCCCTTCAGTGCTGGGATAGGTTGCCACATATCAGCAAAGCTTCCTGACCATATATTTTGAAGGATAACTTTGGGTATCCATATTTTCTTTGGTATGGGTAGGACAAGCAGATCCTTTGAGCCTCTGACTACTGCCAAAACTACATAATAAAGAAATCTGAGACCCATTTTAACACCAATATCTGCGACCCTTGTTGACACCTATGTCTTACATGATTATCTCTTGTAGCATAAAATTTATAGTCTTGTGTCTATGAATGATTCAATTTATGGAGTATTTTCCTTATAGTCCAAAATACGCCTTGCATTACATAAGCAATTAGCATTCCATTTCTTGGTTGTTCATACATTTTCATTTCTGTACTTGGTAGTTTTCTATCTATCTATCTATCTTTCTATCTATCTATCTATCTATCTATCTATCTATCTACCTATCTATCTCGTGTATCTTCCAGGTAAAACAAAGAACAAACATCACTTGGTGATCACAGATTTAGGAGGAGTGTTTCCTTCTTTAAGGGTAAAATGGATGAAAGGATGAATTATATTCCATGTTAAAAGAATGACACATATTATTATTTCAATTGTACAAAACTTACTCCATTGAGATCAGTAACAGGAGTCCCATGACTTTGGGTTTCCAAAAGAAAGAATCACATATCAAATGCTCTTTTACTTTAGGGGGAACAGAAGATACAACCTGACTTTCTGGGTTCATGGACATTTTCTCTGGTGACCTATGTCATCAGGATTTGAACTCTGCAACTTTCCTAATAGAGTAGCACTCAGAAACAGAAGCATCCAGCTAGGTAAAGGTTAAATACAAACACTGTGGCAGAAAATCTGATAACCAAGGTGATGACCAAGTTGATAAACATCTTGGCAGTGTATACAAGGTAAATACACTGGACAAAATAATGATTCATGAATCTGGCTTGTGTGGAGTAGGGTGGAAATTTCGTCACACTACTCAGGATGGAGTGTGATTTAAAATGTATGAATTATTTAGTTTTGGAATTTTTCACCGAAAAACTTTCACATTCCTATAGAAATGGGTAACTGAAATCATAGAAAGTGAATCTGTGTATTAGAAATGAAATATTATACAACAATAAATATGACTCAAAAAATCAACATCAGGCTGGGGAGACAGCTCTGTCACCTAAGCACTTGCCTTACAAATGCAAGGTCCTGAGTTCAATCCCCAACACTGGAAGCCTGGTCCTGGATCTCCAGGCATGCCATGCCAGCCATAAAATCAGATATGGTGGCAAACACCGTAATCTCAGTGCTGGGGAGACTGAGACAGGAGGATCACTAGGAGTCTGAGCTGCACATTGAGACCCTGTACCAAATAAGTAAATAAATAGAGAAATTTAAAAATCAATATCCTCACAGTGTTTACATTTCAGGGAGGGAAGAAAAGCAGCTAAAAATAGATAAGTAAAGTATATGAAGTTGCACTGGTCTTTTTGATGTGGCAATTTATATAGACTGCACTCCTTAATTTTCTAGTCAAATTCTGATCTTGATGATCAGCATGAAGATACTTTATAGATATAACTGAATCCTTTCATTTGTTGAATTTAAGAGAAATTATTCTGGAGAAACTGTGTGAGCCTGATTCATTCAGCTGAAAGGCCTTAAAAATGTATTCGAGTTTAATTCAAAGAAGCAGAAATTTACATGCGGCCAGAACGTTCAGCCCATTCCCAAGCACTGCAGTCTGTCTTTCCTGGAGGCCTGACCAATGGACTTTGGGATTGTTAAGACAATCCCATAGTTGCCTCAGTCAGCTCTTGCAACAAACCTTTACCCTTTCATTATTGGCTTTGTTTTTCTTATTAAACTGATAGATACAGCGCAGTGAAGGAAAAGCAGGAAAGGAGGTTAAACCTAGCTATGGGAAAGACATACAGACAAAAAATGAAATTAATACCTATTGTCATATGTTTATTCAAGGAAAGGAAAAAGAGAGGGACAGCATGGCTATAGGATCCTAATTGGGTTCATTTCTTTCATTCTTTTTTTTTTTCTTCTTTTTTTATTTTGTACAGCTTGAACTCATAATGATCCTCCTGTTTTCAGACTCCCTAGTGCTGGTATTACAGGCACACCACACAACATCTGGACTCCATTGCTGGCTCAGCATGCCCAGGAACAGGGCCAGTGGGGCATGCGGTGGCAGGGATCGAACCCTGGCCACTTTTTAAACAAGTGCTTAGTCTGCTGAACTATGTCGTTGTCCCTTAATTTCTTTCTTTTTTTTTTGAGATCATAGGTTTTGTGAGGCGAATGTGATAACCACTACTCTACGGAAACTGTTGATCATAGGTTTTGTTTTTGTTTTTTATTATTTACTTTATTCTTTTTCTTGTTTCAGAACATTTGTTTGTTTGTTTATTTGTTTATTTTTATGGCCGGCTCAGCCTGCCCTGAGAGCAGGGCTGGTGCAGCATGTGGTGCCGGGGATCAAACTGTGGTCCGTAAAGCTGCCTAAGCTTTCCTAAGCAGGCGCTTTAGACCACTGAGCCATCCTGCCGGGTCCCCCTTAATTTCTTTTTCTGAGCCTTTCACAGTTATAATCTTTAATGCCAACTTTATGTATTTATTATCTAAATAAGGCAAGACCATCCATATAAGGCATCTAGCACTATTTTTTCTTCAACATTTAAATGTCCTGGGAGAGTTAAATTAAAAATTTTAAATTTCCTCCTGTCAAATGTCCTCTCCTACTAGGGCCGGCGGTATAGCTCAGTGGATTTAGCGCTTGCTTAGAGGACGCGCAGGGGGCCAGGGTTCGGTTCCTGGCCTCTCGTGCCACGCCGGCCCAGCTCTAGTGCGCTGAGCCGGTGATACTGGGCATGGTGGTGCGCATCTGTAATCCCAGCCTTTGGGAGGTACAAACAGGAGGGTCACTATAACTCAGTAGTGAGACCCTAAAAAAAAAAAAAGACGGAAATGGACAAATGTCCTCTCCTACTGGTACCTGTAAACATATCTGGTATATAAATATCATGACAATCAGGCATTCTGTTGACATTGTATGTATTCTCATGTAACCAAGGACAGCACACACTTTGATAGTAAGCCTACCCAACGGACAACCCAAGCAGACTGGAGTGAAAAGAGAGTGAACTGAGAATTACACAAAAATGGAGGAGAATTACTTGGCTCATCTGCCCAAACCAGTGCACTCTATCATTTGCCATTATCTTGAAACTTTGCCCAACCCCTTTTAAAGACTACAGGAAAATCCCTGACGCATTAAAGCTTTAAAAAAGAATACCTTCAAAATGACCAAAATGATTTCTCAGTGAATGAGCACAGTTTTTTTTTTTTTTTTTTTTCCCCAGGAGTCCAGCTGAAATCCTTTGTATATGAGTTATCAACCAAGAACTTCAGAGAGCTGGTGGGAGGGAGGGGAGTTGGGAGCAGGCTGTGCTAGACGATACATTGCGCAACGGCAGTTTCTGGGTGACAGACATTACCATTTGTCATCTGTGCACACACTTGGCATTGAGAAAAAGCATAGGTGAGTAATGCTGTGCTTCCAGTAGTCTATGCGGCCACCCATGCCCTTCCTTTGTCTGGTTATTTGAACAGAAAGACATTTCCAAGGCTGTTTTGCCGCTGAGCAAGGGGTGTAGTACTCATTCCTGTAGTTCATGCTACCAGGGTTACCTAATGAAAAGATGGGTATGAGCCAATAACTGCAGGTTCCAGGGCAACATCTTCATCATCTTCTTAATAATGAGAGTCAGGAGTGACTGTCCTGTATCAAAAGACTTTTTTTTTTTTTTTTTTTTTTTTGGTACTGGTTATTGAACTCAGGACCCTGCGCTTGCCAGGCAAGTGCTTATTCTACTGAACTATCTCCCTGGCCCTAAAAAGGCATTTTTCCATGCCTGTTATGTGCTAACCACAGAGAACAGAAATAGGAATGCAACAGTTTACAAATAGGGCAAGTTCCTGATTTTATGGAGATTACTAGTGGGAGGTTGTTGTGATTTGTGTCTAGTTGTCCCCCCAAAGCCTCACGTACACCATAGGGCTGTCAAGCACGCAGCTCGAGGGGGCGGGGCCTGAGGGGCGTGGCCAAGAGAGGTGCTAACCATTAAACTGACAGTTCACCCTGTCAGAGTGCCTCCCCTACCACCAGGCGTCAGTTTTGTGTGGAAGTGTGGAGCAGATCATCCTGGACACGCCAGCGCCCCAGCCCCTCCTCCAGTCCCTATAAAGCAGGGGTGGGGGTTAGCATCTTGAAACCTCCTGGAACTGTGAGCTAAATAAACCTTTCCTCCCCTAAGCTTGCGTGTCAGATATTTGTCCCAGCAACAACAGAATAGTAACTAAAACAGAGGTCTATGAGAAATAAATAACATTGAACACTTACTATATTTCCATGTATTCTGTCCAGGTAATCATAAGCAGGACTTACTAGGAAAGAGGTGTGGTGTTACTGTAGATGGAAAGTGGTTTGCAGTGGGGCCCTTAGACACACATTGAGTTACAGGTCACTTCAGCCCTATTGGGGTGTAAGTAGAGATCTAAATGATGTGATTCTTTTTCAAGCTAAGGAATTCAGTCTGGGAGAAATGAAGCCCAAGAACTGGCCGCAAGTAACCAAAACTATGACCTGAAGTCCAGTACACTGAGAATACTTCCTGGCACATAGCAAGAGCTTCGTAAGTGTTTACTAAGTGGGTAGAAGAAAAGAATAATGTTTATAACAAGGGGAATGTTTAATCACTTGAGAACTACTGAACCAGAGCCCTCAAGTCTTCTGCTGAGGGTCCAGGTTTCATCTTGGACTTCATCCAGACCTGTGCCTGGGCCAAGGTGAAGGACCCAATCAGTGTAGATCAGTGACATTTGTTGGAAGGCTGGCTTTCACTGTGGTGTCGTCCAGTCTACTCTTCAGAGCCACAGGCATCGTTGCTACCCCCTGCCACACACACTTGCATCTGCATCAGCTCATAATTAATGTTGCTTCGCCCTTGGGAGAGCCCCTGGGCAGGGCGGCGTGAGCTTAACATCCAAGGGGAGGTCTGCTGTCATGGCAGCTCATGTCCTCTCTGCCTCTTCGCTAGCTCTAGGCTGTACTAAATGAAGGAAGGAGGACTGAGAGCTGACAGGTGAGTCACATGCAAGGTGAGAGCTGGGCGAAAGGAGCTGATAACATCGGCTGCTTCTGGTAGGTTAGGACGGGTAACACCAGCTGGGGTGAAGAGAACAATACCCCATCACTAGCTGAGGATGTCCTCTGTGCCCGCTCTGGGCACTGGCTTGCAGATGCACCATGCTTTGCCCTCACTCAGCCCTAGGAACAGTGTGTTGCTACTGCTGCTTTTCTGACGAGCAAATCGAGGCTTAGCACCATCAGCAAGCTCACTTGAGAAGGCTTCCTGCCACGTAGAATACACTCTAAATAGCTCTAGGTGAATAAATGGATGAACATAGCCGCACAGCGGGGATCAGGATTGTGCTCAGGCTGACTCCGAAGATGGACTGCATTCTGCTGTTTTCGCTCCAGGGTTTTACTTTTGCAGCCAGCAAGAAGGCTACTGGAATAATGTTCAGCAGTCCCGTTTCTGAGCAGGCAAATATCCTTCCTCTCCTAAGTAAGCCCAGCTGCCAGAACACGCGGGTGGGTTTCTGTTGCCAAGCAGGAGTAGCCAGCTGCCGATTGCTGTCTACATGAAGGAACGCTGCTGTGCTCTTGCCCCCTGACTGATGGTGAAACTGAGATGGGGAAGCTCTCCAAGTACAACTTATCATGCAAGGGGACGTGGGGTCCCTCGTGGGATCACACTGAGAACCTGCTGAGAACATGCTGAAATCATTATTCTGATGGATCAGCCATATTTTCTTATTCATATCTAGTGGCTACAAATGCTGGGCACACTGAACTGGCCTCTCCTATGAAGTGGGGCTGTCATTGGAGACTAAGGGCCCACTCTTGCAGAGAAAGCAGCCATGTAGCCACGTGACATAAGTGCAAGGAAGGTAAGGAGGTACGGACTCCTTGCTAAAAGTATGCAAGAGACCGTGTCCTCCTCTCAGGTGCAGGCCATTGCTCAGGGTTTTGTCCACACTAGTCAAGCAGACTTTGGGGTTACAGATGGAGGTGACATTCTTTGATCAGGGCAGCATATGCACAGGGAGTAAGCACATTATCCCCCCTAGAAAATAAGCTTTGTGAAAGGAACAAGTGCTTTCACTGATTTCAACATATGGTAGCCCTGGCTTAGAAAATCAGAGTCCTTGAGACTAACATTTCTCTGGGTTCAGGCCCATACAGTCTTGCCTAAGAATGAACCATTTTTCTTAAGGCATGGTAGATGGGGAAACTGGCTCTGGCACAAGGACCATGGGAAACAGGCAGGGTTCATGTTTGTAAACAGTGAGGTGGCACAGGAACTCTGTCCATGAATATTCTAGCAATAAGATGATCCCAAGAGTACAGGCGCTATTACCTTAAGAGGGCACCGGATGACTGAATTTGGAGCATACGTGATTTCAGGTGTGTCACAGCCATGGATCTATTCCTTATGGTCACAGCCAGGGAGACAGAATCAAGCAAGTCAAGGCAGTGTTCCTTTTGTTGGTCACTCAGTCATTTTGTCTAGACTTTTGCTCATGAGGTGGAGGTCTCACCTTACACTTGCTTTCTACCATCTCCTGAACTCTGTCCCATTTCATCTGCTTGCCGGACCTTCATACTCAGATGCCTTTCAAATCTAAATCCCAACACCAGATCTTAAATTATTTGCCCCTGAGGTTTCCACCAATGCTTCTGGCCTTACAAGCTCTATCTCTCAGAACGTGCTTTTCCTCAGAAGCTTGTTATGGTTTGCATCTAGTTGTCCCCCCCAAAGCCTCATACAGAGTTTGTGATTAACTCAGTCCACTGGGATTATGGGTGTGAATGCTGCTGGGATTATGAGTGAGAGTGATGCACCCGGCCTGGGGCAGGTAGCCTGAATGCAGGATAGGGAGACAGACCTAGTTTCTGTAGCCATTGTGGCTGCCGCTCCCTTCGCTCCATCTGCTCTTTGCGACCTCCACGAGAGGCTGCTCTCTGCCATGTGCCTGTCTGCCTTGGACCGAATGAGGACTAAAACCTCCAGTAACTATGAGCTAAACAAACCTTTCCTTCCCTCGTTTGTATTTGTTCCAGCAACAACAACAAAATAACTAAGACAATTCCCATCAGTCCCGGTTCCGTTCCTGTCACTGCACATAATCCCAGTACCCACAGCTTAGAGCAGAGGCTTAGTCCTGCTCACACTTTCAGGTCATGGTTGGCCATCACCATGGCAGAAATGTGCCTTTCTGAATGACTCGCTTCCAGCTCCTCCCCACCCCCATGGCTAGTGGGTGAGTTTTATGCCTTCCAGAGCTCATGTTCCTCTTCTACTTAACAATTTACTCTCTCATGTAGATTTTGAAGTTTGTCATGTTCTCATCCACACAGATTTCTCAGGCTCTTTTCCTGCCTGTTGCCAGGGGGTTCTCGGGGTACACAGTATATGTTCCAGTCTCCCCTTACTTCCTCCAATGTGAAAAGCTCGCAGATTCTCCCATGGCTTTAAACATTAGGTCCCTGTTGGTATCATTTTACCTGTGATAAGTGACCTCCTCTAAAGCCTCCTGGATTCTTGTCTCCGGGTATGAGTAAAAATGTCCTCCTCTGTTCTCAGATCTACGCTAGGGAACAACTGTGGGACTTGTGAGAGTAAATGTGGCATTATGAGTACTGTCTCACTCCTACCTATGTGTAAGGCCAGGCTCAGCAATCATTTGCGGGTTGAGAACAGGAGTGCATGCTATTCTCTCTCTCTCTGTCTCTCTGTCTGTCTCTCTCTCTCTCTCTCTCTCTCTGTGTGTCTCTCTCTCTGTCTCTGTCTCTCTCTTGCATTTTGTGCAAGGTCTCACTATGCAGCTTGTTCTCCTAGCGATCCTTATGTTTTCAGCCTCCCTTGGTGTTGGAATTATTGGCATGTTTCGCCATGCCTGGACTCGGTAGCTGCTCGTCCAGGGGATGGGGTCGGAACGACCTGTGGTGCCATGGATTGAACCCGGTCCTTGCTTACTAAGCAGGTGTTCTGTCTCTCCAGCCTGTATTTTATTTTCCTATGTCTATAAATCCTTTTTATTTTATTATTTTTTTAATTTTAGGGAAGGGTCTGCAGGGTGTTGTGTTCGTTGTCTCACTACTAGATTGGACTCACAGCAATCCGCCTGTTTATAGCCTCCCAAGAGCTGGGACTACAGGTGCAGGCCACCACGCCCAGTCTTATTGCCATCTCAGTGCATCCCGGGGGCAGGGTCAGCATGGCAGGCTCGGGGATTGAATCCCTCACCCCTGTGCCTGCTTGCAGGTGCTTTAATCTGTTGAGCTATTTGGCCGGCCCACTCTGTGAATCCTGTTGGAATTTTTTTTTCTCTTTTGCATGGTGCCAGCTGCCCCTTCTGCTGATTTTCACTCACGGTTTCCTTCTGATTTGATGTTTGTGCCTTTTGTCTTAAATGGCTCCCACCCTTTCTTGCCCAGGCACTCACCAGTGCCTTCTTTCTCATAAGCCTGGTAATGGACTTAACTCTGGTCTGAAAACTTCCCCTGAAAGTGTGGTGTGAGCCTGTGGCTCAGGTTGCCCAAGACTCAGCTACAAGGGAGTGCAACCTAGGCTGGGAGGACCAAACACAAACTGCTCTGCTCAGGGCTGCATTCTGAAGGAAATAGCTGGGCGGGGAGGCTCAAGGAGTTTGCATTTTCTGGCTGCTGCTTTCGCAGCAAAAGAGCCATTTTAGCTACCTGAACTCAGCTGGCTTTGGTTTGTTATTAGAAACGTTTGGAGGCTTAAATAGTGCCCAAGAGTTCATTTGTCTTTGCTCTAATGAGAGACATGTGTGCACTGAAAGGATCTGGCCCAAGGTCACCCATCATAAGGAGCAACAGGGACTCTTACCCTTACACCACACCTGCAAACCTGGGTCTCTGCGCACAAGGCAATCACCTGTCTCTGGCACTACAGTGACCAGACATTCCTATTTGGTGGAAGAGTATCACTTTTCACATTCCTGCGCTCACTGAAAGTCCACTTCCACCATCGCTGGGCTTTCTGATCCCAGCAGTCAGCATCACTGCATGACTTTGATATGAACATTTACCGCACCAGTGAGCTACCAATTTTAAATTAATTAAAAGCATGAACATATTGAATTGAGTCAGGAAGCAAAATTTTTATCTCACTTCACACATGTGTACATGCATTTTTCTTTTCAGTTGTAGAACATTTGACTGTGGAACAAGCAGTGTTTTCATTGGGCATTCATTTCTTTAAATAGAGCTCTCAAGGAAGTACCTGCAGTGGCTGGCAATTGAGTACTGGGTATCTTTGCCATGTCTATTAACACCAAGTAGAGATTAGAACAGTTTCTTCTGGCCATTAATTATTCTCTGAGAATAAAAAAATGGGTTATAATCTATGAGTGACCTCTTATTTTAGGGGCTATGCTTATTCTTGTCTCCCTCAGATACTGCACAGATTATTTATAAGACAAGAGCTTAAAATGAAATGAAATGAAATGAAAATTCTAATTCTGAGGTCTCACAATTAGTTCTCATAATCTCTATGATTAAAATTACGGAAATTTTGTCATTACTACTTCCTCATATGTGAGTTGATTAATATTTATTACATTTTATATAATTTCAATATGTAGTAGGAACTAATAATCTTCTACAGTGCCCACCATGGATATTTGGTAATGTCTAACAGAATTGTTTGGAGGACTTTTTTTTCTTTTTTTTCTTTTTAAAGATAATGCAAAAAATAGTAAAAAGTAACATTAGAAATGATGCAGAATTTTTAATGGTACAGAATAAAGAATTTCACTAAATGATAGGAATTCAATAATGGTTGTTGTATTGCATATTGTTGTCTTCAAAATAGTTATTCAGATTATCAGATATAAGCTTATAAGATTGGTAAAAAAATTATAAAAAAATTTATAGGAGAGAGGGAAAAATTTAAACATTAATTTCTTCTTTCAATAGACAAGCAAAAATCAACAATATGATTATCCAAGCTACCCTGTGTATATATATAAATATATTTTTCCTTTCCCTTCCTTTCCTTTTTCTTTCTTTCTTTTGCCCTTCCTTCCTTCCTTCCTTCTTTCCTTCCCTCCTTCCTTCTTTCCTTCCTCCCTCCCTCCCTCCCTCTCACCCTCCCTTCCTTCCTTCCTTCCTTCCTTCCTTCCTTCCTTCCTTCCTTCCTTCCTCTCTCCCTCCCTCCCTCCCTGCCTCCCTCCCTCCCTCCCTCCCTTCCTTCCTCTCTTCTCCTTTTCCTTATCCCTGGTATTCCTTCCCTTTGAACAGTCTCTTTGCTTTTCACAGTCTCCATTGTACCTTCCAGATCCTATTTACCATTTGAGGATCTTACACTAGGAAGATGATATGATGTTTATAAATGCAGAGAATTGATATTTTTCAATAGTTTATTCTGATTTACTTCTGTAAATAGTAATAATATTACTGTAGCTGAATTCAGACATTTCTTGCCATAATGATAAATTTTATTTTTGCTGGAATGTATACAACTTTAAAACATATGTATGGTACTATCCTCTTCTATGCCTTTAGAGATTAAGTTAATCAATTTTGAAATGAATACCATTATTTTCTACTTTTTATTGAGGAAAACTGCCTTGATGTGGAGAAATTAATATGCCTTTTAATTTGAAAATGTAACAAAAGCGTTGGTGACTTCAAGAACACTGTCTAAGACTGATGACTGAAAATGCAATAAGGCAAAGAAAGGCAGAAGCCCAGTGGAGCCAAACACCCGGAGACCCATTGTTCCCTTTCCTGCTTCCTGCGTTCTTGTTTGCACGCTTGCATAACACATCTCCTTTGCTGCTTCATTTGACCAACAACTTTGTTCTTCTGTTTACCAAGTCTTCATTATTTTACTAAATAAAGTAATTGTGAATGACTATTTGTTAATTTTCATGGCCATCTTTATATTATAGTTAGTCGTTAATTCATTCTGTATATGTATGAACTGCGGAGGTGGGTACAACATAATAGTGATTTAAGAAAAATAATCTAATACTCACATAAATAACACCTGCCTACAATTATACATATAGTGTACTCATATATTTAAATTTTTATATATGCATTCTCTCTTTTTAAAAAAACTTTTTAAAACTTTATTTATGTTACAGCTAGCTCAGCCTGCCATAGGAATAGGGCTGTCACAGCAGGTAGTGACTGAGACTGAGCCATGGTCCCTGCAGTTGCTTAAGCTTGCCTGAGCAAGCACTTTAGAACACTGAGCCATCTTGCTGGACCACTTACTTTTCCTTTTGTTATTTTAAAATAGACTTTACTTCTTATCCCAGTTTTAGGTCTCCAAGAAATACAGAGATGTATACACTCATTCCCCCTTCCTAAGATCCCTGGCTGTGAACAAATTGCGTCGGTAAGGTGCACTCCTCAGTAAGAGTGGATGATTCCAGAAACGCTGACAAATGATGGGTGAATTCCATCCACTGCACTAGACTTCACTCTTTCTGGCTTAGGTTCCACGAGTTGTGACACATGCATAATGTCCTGGGTCCACTGTTATTATTTCACACAGAATACTTCCTCTGCCATAGCAATGTCCTGTAGTGCAAGCATCTGCCCCTCCTCACTATAAGGGTCGATAAAAATACAGTGAAAAAGATTACAGTGAATGTTTAAACCATTTAAAAATTATAATAAAAGAAATATCACCCAGAATGATGATATAAGTCTGTTTGAAACAAGGTTAGTGACAATGTGTCTTTTACTGTAATATGTTTTTTAAATTATATAATCATATTTTTTGTCAAAACTGATTGAGTAAACATTTGCAGCAATTCTGTCAAACACAAACATCACAGTGTGTCCCTACCCTCCTGTACACAGGATCTAGCACTGTGTGACTTCTGACTTTTTCCCAAACTAAAAGTGAGCAGTACAAATAAGTGCTTTGAATCAAAGCAGGGCATCAAGGCATCCATGATGGCACAGCTAATCATTAGAGAAGACTTGGAGAACTGCTTCAAACTGTGGCCAGAGCAATGGAATCAGTGTATATAAGGTGAGTAGCATCTTTGGAAGGGAATTTGTAATGTGTAAATTTTTGTATTATGGTTTATGTCTAGTTGTCCCCCCAAAGCCTCATCCAGTCATGGGGCGTGGCTTCTATAGATTGGGACTTGATTCATGATCCCTGAGATTGTGTTATAGTACTGATGGGATTATCGGTCTGAGTAAGGCTGAGACTATGGGTATGGTCTAGGACGGATATCCTAAAGCGGAGAGCCTGAATGTAATATAAAGAGCGACAGAGAGACAGACTAGAGCTGTTGCTCTGCTGCCGTGTTCAGTTGGCTGCCTCTGTCACCATTTTGCTGCTGTGCCACCGCCATGAACTGGGTGCTCTCCGCTCTGCTCCACTCAGCCTTGGGCCGGCCGAATATGGACTGAAACCTCCACGAACTGTGAGCTAAATAAACCTTTCCTTCCTTCATTTTGAGTGTCAAGTATTTGTTCCAGCAATGATAGAAGAGTAGCTAAGACATTCTGAGACACATTTTTAAAATTTAGAGTCCTCATTATATTTTTCAAAGCTGTCTTGTATTACCTCCTCCTGGAAACCAACGGCCTTTTACTGTCTTCAGAGTGGTGCATTTTCAGAAAGTCATGTAGCTGGGATTAGGTGGTACGTAGTCTCTCAGCTTGGCTTCTTTGACTCAGGAACATGAACTTCTGCTTCTGCATGGTTCTTCTCTTTCAGCGGCTTGTTTTCTTTTAGCATTGAACAATATGCTGTTTTAAGAGTGCACTAGTTTATTACCCTTGCTCCAATTTTACTGGCCAGAGCAAGCCATGTGGTGATCCTCTCTTCTTGTGAATGAGAAGAGTAACTCAATTATATGTTTGGAAGGAAACTCAAGACTTTTTTTTTCTTGAACAGCACTAGCACTGACTGACCTTTTGACTTATATCTTGAATAGAGACATAAAATTCTTTTTATGTGAGATAATTTAAATTTGATGCCAATGTGGGCCCCCAATCTTTACCAAAAAGACTGGGGTGAGAGTTTGTTTCCTTTATAAAAATGTCCTCACAAGAGGGCCTCAAACCTTGGCTATTGCTGGCTGCTCACAAACTCCTCTGTATCTTCCCTGAAAATGAGGCAAATGATGATGCTTTTAAAGGGGCCAGTTGTGTCAGAAGTTGTATGCTGCTTTTTTTTTTTTTTATATATATAAAGAATTTTTTTTCTTGTTTCAGAACTTTGTTTGTTTGTTTATTTGTTTTTATGGCCGGCTCAGCCTGCCATGAGGGCAGGGCTGGCACAGCATGTGGTGCTGGGGATCAAACCGCGGTCCCTGCGGCCACCTAAGTTTTCCTAAGCAGGTGCTTTAGACCACTGAGCCATCCTGCCAGGCCCCTGCTGCGTAATCTTAGACTATTGCTTAGCATTTTCTTTAGCAGACAGGAAGATTGTTAGAGAAAGGCCAGCGCAGAAAAGATCCCCACCAGCGTTTCTAAGAAGTGATAGTTCAAAATAGGAGCCAAAGCCATCAAAACGCAAGCGAGCACTTCTGAGATGTCATAGAGTAGAACCGCAGAAGTAGTGAGCACCTCTCCATCTGAGGGAACGAGAGGAGACCTGCCTGTGGTCAGGTGTGGAAGCCTAGAGAATGGCCTTGCTGAGCAGGAAGACAGACCTGGAGGAGGGCTGGGTGCCTGGGACACTTGGGAACTCAAAGCACAGAACTGCAGAGCAGAGAAATGACAAGGGGGACAGGGGCCGTCCAGTGGTTGTGGTTACTGAAGAGGGAGTCAGGGGGTTTGCAAGCAAAAGAACTGAACAGGGGGGCTAAATGCTAACAGGGTGATGCTGCGAGAACCCATATGAAAACAGGAAGAAGTGAGTCCCTTCTCTCTCCTGTCTTCCAGTCTTCTGGCTACTGAGAGCAGAAAGGAGACGAAACTGACAGAGCAGGAATGTGGATTCCGGAGCCCCAGTGCCAGCATCACAAGGCTGAGGGTGACGTGGTGAATGTGGAGGTGAGAGGCAATAACTTAATAACTTAATAATCTGTCAGAACAGAAGCAAGTTTTTGTCCGGTCCCTGTTTATTCTACACATCTGCTTCTGCAGCCAAAAAATTCAGCGAAGACATAAACCCAAGAAAGAATAAGAGCTGGTGGTATTCATAGGTGCTAAAATGCAACCCAAGATTAGGTCCTAATACTTATGATTTGGGGCAAGTTTTTCCTTTACTTTAATTTTTCAAAATGAAATGAGAACAGTGAGGATATATTATTTCATAAGGAATGATTGAGATAATTTAGTATGCACTGTGCCCAATAGACAGTAGAAGATCAACAAATATTTGTTTCCATCTCTCCAATTCTTATCAAGTGAGCCCAAAAGTTCACATTATAGAAAACATCTCAATACTTACCACAGTTTTCTTCGAATATGGAGAGGTTCCATTCAGTCTGTGGGTGTCACAATCACTGAGTCAGTATAGTTGGATTAATAGGGAAATAAGTCCCTTGTGGCATAGGGAAAGAAAAGATAGATGGGCTTTGGCTACCCTGGATGGCATTAGTGACAGATGAAAGGTCCCAGTCCCAAGCCGTCATCCTCTTATGCCTCAGGCCAGCCTTCAATACGGCCCCTCATGTGCAAACCAAGGGCCCAGGAGGGAGGATGCCCATTTGCTCTGGCTTTAGGGTTAGGGCACCTTGCTTGTTATTTGCCTTCCAGTCCCTTGGAACCCCTACCTAGAAGTCATGGCAAGGTCGACCAGCCAGCCAGCTACTGACTTGCTGCCCTGCCCTGCATGGAAGCAGGTGCAAATTGTTTCTCTTAGCCACAGAGCGTGAGCTGGAGCCTCTCAGCTGCATTTTCATGTGAGCTTCTCCTTGCTGTGTAGATTCAGGCAGCTTCTAGCACTAGTGGGAGCGGTGATACCCATGCTGAGCTGTGTGCATGGACTCCACAGCCTGAGAGTGGCACCATGACCTTGGCTAAGTGGGAGTTTTGCCGGGGAGACAGGAGGAAAAAGGCCTAAAGACCAGTGGAGGACTTCCTGCAGCTCGAGGCATTCCTGTGGTTGCGGTTTTCCGAATTCCAAAGTGAGGGCTCAGGGGCTACTGATTTGCAGGAGGCTAAAGGCAACTTAAACAGGGGATCCCTCCTACTGGTGGTGAAGGGACAGCATGAGGGTTATTCACCCATTGCGTAATAAGAATGTTTAAATATGAAGGGAGGTTATTGATTTCAATGAAAAGAAAGCCTGGGATGCTAGAACTAGAATCAGCAATGTAGCAGTATCATCAAAACCCAGGTCCTTCCCAGGCTCTTCCCTTTCCGGGTGCCACATGGTAGCACGACGGCTGCTGCTGCTACAGCACCAAGTATCTATTG